>CAUYNB010053186.1:0-44731 GCA_963574225.1 Lagothrix lagotricha
TCTGCTACTTGCTCTTCTGGTTCTCCAGTGTGCAGATGGCCTATCATGGGACTTCTCAGTCTTTGTAATTCCGTGAGTCAATTTCTGTAATAAATCCCTTCTAGTCTGTCTGTCTATCATCTATCTATCTATCCATCTGTCTGTCTGTCTATCTATCTATCTATCTATCTATCTATCTATCTATCTATCTATCTATGCTATCTATCTATCTATCATCTATATATCATCTCCTATTTGTTCTGTTTCTCTGGAGAACACTGACTAATATACCCATCTATCTATAAATGCCAGACTACTTGCCAAAAGTAAAAATAATGCTTCATCTTGTAACACTTCTCTCTTTGCTGTTTTCACTAAAACTGACCAGGTCTTCTTTAGACTCCTTAAATATACTGAGCTCTTTTCCACCTCAGGAAATTTGCAAAGCTTCGCCATCAAGCTGGGAAGGCTCTTCCCCTCCCATCCATGGGTTTCATGAGTAGTTCCTTATCTTTTGGAATGATTTAACCATTACCTTTTGAGGGGGGAGCTTCCTAACCTCCCCTATTATTTTCTGTCTTATAACACTAGTCACGGTTTATAATAGTTTCCTTTGGTTTAAATGTAATTTGCATATCCATCTTACTGAAACTTGTGTTCATTGAGGGGTGCTAGCTGTCTTGCTCATCACCATACTCTGAGTGTTTAGACAGTGCCTGTCTAATTTTAATAGAAAATGTTGAATGGATAAATCGGCATTCACAGGATTGTTGTAGAGCTTAAATAAGATCATTCATGACATATTCTAAGTTCTTGACAAAAAAATTATTTTAAAAATTATTTTTAAGGGGAGAGTTAGTATAAGGTACATCTAGCCCAATATGCCAAAATAGCTATACTTGGGTTGCAAAAGCAAAGTACAGTAGGTCCACTACCTGCATGGAGCCAAGGTTATTCCTGATTCACTAATGGGCTAACTGACAGAGAAAAATCCCCTCAAACAGACAAGGTGTTGCCCATTTGAAGATATTTCCAGATGTAGAAGCACCAGCAGCCCGTTTTCAAAGTTTTCATTTCCTAAAGGACAGCCAGGACAAGGGGATAAAATGAGTGTATACTCAAAGGTAACATTTTCTTCACCCAACTCTGGGGGTGGCAAGGTCATAATTACAAATCTTGTTGTTCATCCTTTATAGAGGTTTGAGATTGGTGGGCTGTTCCTCCCACTTTTTATTAGCACCAAAAAAAGCTGTTTGAATGGGACTAGTCTGTATTTTAAATTTGAACTACCATAATTTAACACCCATTGGAAAAATGTAGTTAAGCAATTAAGGGATATTTCTACTGTATTTTTCCAGTTGGTGACTCAAATCCAGGTCTCTTTAAATAAATTCAAGCAGACTATGAGAGGAAGGAAGGTTCTACAGATGCCTTCTTAAAATCGGAAAAATTCCAATAAAAACCAATGATCTAACTGCAGACTGCTGCCAGTTCTGTGTCACTGAGTCATCTTCTATTGGGAAGTGTTTGGATTTCATTAAGCTTTTAAGAACCACAGGCTGATTTATTATTTTCATTTTTATTTTCTTAGTGGGTTGTCATGAAACTTCACTTCATTTATATGAAGAATAAAGAACTAAATAAACTATAATTTCCTGGATGAGTACAGTAATGATGATAATAATAATTACTGAAGGCTCTCATATTTATTTATATCAACTGAACACCAAGACAGTACCAAAATTATTCTGCAGAATATTTAATCCCTTTCTTCCTACTTCAGCTCTGATGTCTGCTCTCATTCTGATTTCTTGCAGCTTTTTTTCCCTGTTGTACTCAATCCACATCCAACATCTAGGCTCAGCCTCCCTTCTAACACTGTTCAACTCATTACTTTCTTTTCTATTTTCTGGATGGGATTTTTCTGATCACCTTCTTATTGTGCAATTTGTAAGGATACCATTATAAAAATCACAAGTAAATTCTGAGAGATTAAATAAAAATACATAGAGAAAATAAAATAAAGTTTTACTTATTTCAGGATGATAATCAAAATGGGAAGTTTTAAGTATTACTTGAGTTTTTATGTTTTCTCTAATTAGGAAAGTTATTTTCTCCTAAACGTCTTTAACTAATCTGTGCTACTGGTTCTCTAAATGGCCATGTGCCAATATCAATACATACCTACTTTCTCAGTGATAAAAGATTCTAACTTAAATTTTTACACAACCTTGAGAAAGTCCTCTGTAAAGTTCCTTTACCCAGTAAATAAAGATCTCCAAGGGAAGTTGGCTGTGCCCCATAATCTAAACAGCCTAATTAATTACAACCTCATGTCTTAGAGTTGAAAAACACATTATGTTTTGTTGTTTTGGTTTTTGGTTTGCAACAGTATTACACATACTAGAAGATTACTGCAGAGAATATGGAATGCATAAATGTATGGAGCTTTCAATCCTCCATCAGCAAGGGCAACATGATTCAGGTGAACGTCTAAGCTACTGTTTTCCAAATGTTTTTAAAAGCATGACTCAAAGTAAGATATACATTTAATGTAGACCCCAACACACCCAGCTACACACATCATGGCTGAAACGAAGGTTTTGTGAAATAATACCCTCACTGGATGTGAAATGTGAGTGTGTGCTTGTTGTATTCAAGATAAAACAAGCGGTCAGCGTGGCTGAAACAGCAGGAGGGAAAGTGATAGGCGGTGAAGTCAGAGGCATGAAGGAGCCCAGGTCGTGGAGGATCTTGCAAGCCATCGTAAGGTTTTTAGCTACTATTCCAGGTGGGGAATGGGCAGCTTCTGAAGGGGTTTTAGCTGAAGAGTCACACCGTATGACTTGGTTTCAACAGGATCATCCTGGCTGCTGTGTCAGGAGCAAACTGTAGGGGACTATGCAGTATGGAAGCCAGTAGACCAGTTAGGAGGCTACTGTGATGAATAACACAGGTGAGAAATGACAGCGGTGGGGCCAGGACAATAGCGGTGAAAGAGATTTTTTAAAAAAGTCAGTTTCCTGATATATTGAGAAAGTAGAGATACTTTGAAAGATTGGATGTGTGATACAAGAGAGGCAGCGAAGTTAAGGATGGCTCCCAGGGTTGACCTGAGCCACTTGAAAGATGGGATACTATTTACTAGGACTAGGAAGATAAAGAAGAGGCATAGTTAGGAAAGAAAAAGAGTTTAGGTTTGAGCTGCCTATCCGTATCCAAGTAAAGATGTCTGGCTGATGGTCAGAAATGCTAGTCTCAGATTCATGAGAGAGGACCTGGCTGGTTTATACATTTGGGAGTTGTCAAAATACGTCAAAATTTAAAGAATCAGGACTAGAAATTTCCAATCACCAAAGGAGTCACCATTCATTAAAAGTTCTGTCTCAGTTCTGAGTTCTCCTGAAAACAATCCTAAGACAAGCTGTTGAATGACTTTAATTTAACTGGGTGGTGGGAAGCAGAGGTGAAGAAAAGCAGAAGTGAAACAAGGAAAGGAAGCAAACTAATAAAAGGAATACGGAGACATTGATAAACTGGTTACTACTTAGAGAAACTGGAGTTCAGTTCTACCAGGGATCCTCTGAGGAACTGTGTAGGGGACCCTCTGAGGAACCGTGTAGGGGACCCTCTGAGGAACTGTGTAGAGCACCCTGGAGAACTGTCCTGCCAAGAGATAAGAATTTTCAGTATTTATCCACCAATGCCTAACTTCACCAGTACAAGGATGCTCCTGAGGGTCTTAAGTCCCTGCTACTTTGAGGCTCCAAAGGAGCTGGAGGAAGTCCTTAGACAGAGAAGCAGAGAAGTGGACCTGGGCACATGGGGCAGAACATCCAAGGATCTGGCTCAAGAGTCTGAAGACTGAGCCTTGTTCCGTTTGGAGATTCAGAACAGGAGGATAATTCATTGAAGGAGACTAAGAAGGGGACCTGGTTGCAGTAGAAAGGACAGTAGAACAGTGCGGTGGATGAAGTAATTTCAGAAGGGAATGGCAGTGAGACCGCATTATTAGCTTTTGCATCAGAGAATTTGAGAACTGTGTCATTGAGTGGGCCAGGATGAAGGCCCAACAGAAGTGGGTTGAAGAGGAAAAGAGAAGTTGCAACAGCTGGTGTGTACAACTTATTGGAGCCGGGTTGCTGTAAAGAGGAGTGGAGAGTAGGGAAGGAAGCTAGAGGAGTTGAAGGATGTTCTTACTGTGAAACTCATACTAGAGTAGAAAGAAACATTGAGGTCAGATTGGTGTGTTCAAGACTTCTGGCATAATTTCAAGGGCATGTACCCATGGGCTTGGCTGTGCCATAATAAATAAATCTACCTCTAGAGTCTATGGCTAAAGGCCTTGCACGCATCTCACTCATCACCCTCTCTTCCTCTAAACCTGGACCTTCCCTCTCTAAAACCTAGATAATAAATAGGATCAAAATCACATTTAATACTGTTATTAAAAATTTCATTTTCCAAAAAAATGACATTTGGCCAGGTGTGGTAGCTCAAGCCTATAATCCCAGCACTTTGGAAGGCTGAGGCAGGCAGATTACTTGAGGGCAAGAGTTCATGACCAGCATGGCCAACATGGTGAAACCCTGTCTCTACTAAAAATATAAAATTAGCTGGGCATGGTGGTGTATTCCTGTAAGCCCAGCTATATGAGAGGCTGAGGCAGTAGAATTGCTTGAACCTGGGAGGCGGATGTTACAGTGAGCCAAGATCACGCCACTGCTCTCCAGCCTGGGTGACAGAGCAAGACTCTATCTCTAAGTAAATAAATAAATAATAAATAAATAAATATAAATAAATAAATAAAGCCATTTTAACATGTAGTAACTCAAGAGTTTGAATAACAATGGTTGTGCTTATAAATTGATTTAGCAAGTATTTTTCAGGATATAGTAAAATAACATAAGGCCTCTCATACGGACTTTAAAAGTAAAACCACTGTGGGATGTGCACACGTATTTATGTGTGGGTGAAATGTCAATTCTAAATACAATTAAATAAATCCCAAATAAATAAATCCATTTTTATTTCCTCCATTTTGTTTTTTTATTGCTGCTATTTAAAATCTGTATTAATCAGCTTTACCAAGTAACCATCTCTGATTACTCTGAAGTGGCTTACAAACAATTTGACATATCAGAAAGAAACTGCTCACAAGCCCTTGATGATAAGATACATTGATGGTGTGGGTACTTACCTTGTATGAAAAATGGAAAGTAGTGACATTGCCGTCTAGAAGATTGTAAGAAAAATTGTTATGAGTTTGTGAAAAGTATAAAAGAAGAATTGCTCAGAAGAGAAGCAAAACCAAGGAGGTCTTCATTCAAAACCTACATTTCATGTAGTTTTCCTTTAAAATGGCAATTCTCTTTTATACTGTTTTTGAATGAAGAAATTTTCTAATGAAACTTAGAAGTACCTAGGTTTTTATGAGAGACGATGGTTATGTCCTACTTTCAAATGCCATTCATAAATATTTTCATATATGTGTAGAGATAATGTTCAACACCAAGCATATGTCTAACATGGATCTAATAAGATGATTCAAGTTCATCTTGCAATATAAAGGGTCATAAAAGATGAGTTAATTCACTCTTCAGTTTGAAATCTAATGGAACTAGTTAAGTAGGAAAGATATAACACCAAAATTGAAGCTGTGGTTATAGCACAAATGATTGCCTCCCAGCATAATGGTTACATTAAAAATTAAACATTAGCCAGCATCCACATGTTAGACATTAATATTGGGGTGGATGTGTGTGTGTGTTTGCATGTGTGCACACGTGCATGCAAAAGTGTCTTGTGTAAAAAGTTACTTAAAATGGTATATAATAAGTAATAGGTGTGGTGTTAATACAGAGTGTCAACTCGATTGGACTGAGGGATACAAAGTAATGATCCTGGGTGTGTCTGTGACGGTGTTGCCAAAACAGATTAACATTTGAGTCAATGGGCTGAGGAAGGCAGATCCACAGTATAATTGGCTGTCAGCAAACATAAAGCAGGCAGAAAAACGTGAAAAGGAGAGACCGGCCTAGCCTCCCAGCCTACATCTTTCTCTTGTCCTGGATGCTTCCTTCCCTCAAACATCGGACTCCAAGTTCTTCAGTTTTGGAACTTGGACTGGCTCTCCTTGCTCCTCAGCTTGCAGACAGCCTATTGTGGGACCTTGTGATCATGTAAGTTAATACTTAATAAACTCCCTTTTATATGTGTATAGGATATATCCTATATATATATACACACACACACACGATATATCTATATATAACCCTATATATATATAATATATATTATATATATAAAATATATAATATATATATATAAAATATATATATATAGGGTGTGTGTGCATATATATATATACACACTATATATATATATGTACACACACCCTATATATATATACCCTATTACCCTATAGATACACACACACACACACACACACACACACCCTATATATACCCAATATAGGATACATATATAGGTATATATATATATGGATACATATATAGGTGTATATATGTATGTACATATATGTATCCATATATATATCCATATATATATATGGATACATATATACATCTATATATGTTTACTTATATATGTATATATACACCATATATATATAAGTAAACCTACACATATATATGTTATGTGTGTGTATATATCCTATATATATAGGATACATATATAGGTATATATATTTATATAGGATACATATATAGTTATATATATTTATACATATATAGGATGCATATATAGATATATATCTAGGTGTATATATATCTAGGTGTGTATATATATACGTAAACCTATATAGGTGTATATATGGACACATATATACACCTATATATGTGTCCATATATATATATATTTATATAGGATACATATATAGGTATATATATTTATACATATATAGGATACATATATAGATATATATATAGGTATATATATCTAGGTGTGTATATATATATATACACACACACACCATATATATGTGTAGGTTTACTTTTATATATATATATATGGGGTGTGTGTGTGTGTGTATATATCTATCCTATATATTCTGTCCCTCTAAGAGAACCATGTCCCTCTAAGAGAGGTTAGTTCTGTCCCTCTAAGAGAACCCTGGCTAATACAATAGGCAAGTTCAGAAAGTAAATCACTGCAAAGTTATACAAAATGGTGTATTAATTTAAAATCCAATTATATTTTCTACTTTCCCTTAAAAATATGTTGGGAGTGTTGAAGGTAACTTTTCCCTTTGCAGGGAATAAACAGTCTCCTGTTAAAAGTCTGCCTTGTGTTTCCCATCTTGTCTAGCTGTGGCTGGCCCAAAGACCAAGCAGGTAATCTACTCACATGAGGACAGCAAGCACACATGCACATGCAGACGCTGCATACGTGGTGGAGAGAGGTAGAGCTTCTTGACTGTACCCATTTCAAGGAAGCAATTACTACTCAGCTCCAGGTGATGTTTTTTCCAAGAAAGAAGATATAAGACATTTTCCAATTTTCTAAGAGAAGCACCTCTCCTCCCTCGAATTTGGGTTATTGTGTAAAATGCCTTAAACTTAAAATTTTGGCTCTTTTTTTAAAGACATTTTTTCAGTCCAAAGAAACCACATGTAGAGCAGATTTCACCCACAGGCAGCCACTTTGCAAGCTCTGCTCTTTGCAGACAACACAAAGGCAACGGCATAAGCTTTGAGCCAGATTTTACCTTCCTTATGAACTGCCATAGAGTTTTAATACAGAAAACTTTTTTTTTTTGTCAGCAGGGTTAGGAGAAAGGAATTTGAGGTTAATTAAATATTATACATGCAAAGGCCTGGGGAGGAGCATAGGGGAATCTTCTGGAGTGCTGAAAAGGTTCTAGATCTTGATGATCTGCACCATGACATAAGTGCATCTACACATGAAAAGCCTTTGAGATGCAGACTTAAGATTTGTGTACTTCACACACTTAACTGTATGTCACATGCTCAAAATATATGCACACACATAAACATATATATTCGAGGAACATATATTCATATGCATTAGGAGATAAATAGATATATATTCAAATATGTATATATATTTGAACAAACTACCAACTTTACAACTTCAACTGGGTGGCAACTTCAGTGTAGGAATAGGTAAGACAATGACTTTCTCTTCGGGGTGCACAGCTGAGTCAAAGCTAATCTAAACAACACCTGTGTTATATTCAGTGGAAATAAAAGGTGAAAACTAGTGCTATCTAGTTGTCTTTAGTATATTCCCAGGCCATTCACTGCTAGTCTATTCCTCCTTCAGTCAAAGTGGAGGTTCACTTATGACAAGCTTCATTAACTTGTGCTCGTGAGTCACGATGGATTACAGTATAATTGAGTGAAAGGTACACCTAGGAGAAATTCCTTGAATGCAAGTAAAGAAGTTATCTGACCCTCACACATGTCTACAAGAACTGGAGAAGAGGAGCAGATTTGGGGAGGGGGATGAGATTTCTAAGCTGAGTGTCCCTGTGAAGCACACAGCTGTGGATACTTCAGCCTCATCTGGGTAAGGATCCCTCCTGGTACGTCAAGGAACTTCTTTGTCATCCTCTTTCAGAGTGGAGGTGGGGTAGGGAGTGGATGGATGCTGTGATCATGTACCTGTCTGCTGTAGCCAAGCAGTTGGAAAGTCTGCTCTAGCTGCAAGCAGTTGGAAATCAACCCTAGCACATTCCCAAGTGGCTGGGGTCTATAGTTGCAACTTAAATTCAGCCAACATTCGTGAGCCTCTGTAGGGCATACAAAATGGTGAGCTGTATCTTTGCTGCATTCATTTTCTAGGGATGCCATAACAAACTACTACACACTGGTGGCTTAGAACAACAGAAATGTATTGTGAAGCAGTTCTGGGGACTAGAAGTCCAAAATCAAGGTGTTTGGTATGGCCATGCTGCCTCTGAAGGCATGAGGGAAGAATCTCTCCTAGCTTCTGGTGGTGCCTTGGCTTGTGGCAGTATAACCCCAAACTTCATGCAGCATTCTCCCTGTGTGCATACACATGTTCAAATTCCCCTCCTTTATTTTTTAAGGACACCAGTCATATTAGGTTTAGGATGCACCCTATTCCAGTATGACCTCATCTTTTTTTTTTTTTTTTTTTTTTTTTTTTGAGACGGAGTCTTGCTCTGTTGCCAGGCTGGAGTGCAGTGGTCTGATCTCGGCTCACTACAACCTCAGCCTCCTGGGTTCAAGCAATTCTCCTGCTTCAGCCTCCCAAGTAGCTGGACTGCAGGTGCGTGCCTCCACACTTGGCTAACTCTTTGTGTTTTTAGTAGAGATGGGGATTTCACCATGTTAGCCAGGCTGGTCTCGATCTCCTGACCTCATGACTGACCCTCCTAGGCCTTGCTAAAGTTCTGGGATTACAGGCATGAGCAACTGTGCCCGGCTACAGTATGACCTCATCTTAACTCACTAATAATATCTGCAATGACCCTATTTCCACTTTTTTTTTTCTGAGATGGAGTCTCACTCTGTGGCCCAGGCTGGAGGGCAGTGGCATGATCTCAGCTCACTGCAACCTCCCCTTCCTGGGTTCAAGTGATTCTCCTGCCTTCTGAGTAGCTAGGATTACAGGTGCATGCCACCTCATCTGGCTAATAATTTTTTTGTATTTTTAGTAGAGATGGGTTTTTGCCATGTTGGCTAGGTTGGCCTTGAACTCCTGACCTCAAGTGATCCAGCCACCTCAGCCTCCCAAAGTGCTCTGAGATTACAGGCATGAGCCACCACATCCAGTCTGCAATGACCCTATTTCCAAATAAGGTCATACTCTGAGGTACTAGAGGTTAGGACTTCAACATGCATTTTGGAGGAATGCAATTCGCCCACAACACTTGTGCTACAAGAGTTTATAATCCGGTTAGAGAGGCATATATGCCACTAGAGTCTGTTAAAAATTACTAGTTATTTTGATTAATTCATACTAAAATTTCCTTTTCATAGCATGGATTTTTCCAATGTTATCTACCCACTAGCTGCTGGTTTTACTTTTTGTCAGTGTGGTAATAAATAAATCTGGTTTATAGACACTTCAGTATTGAGCTAATATTTCAACCATGACAAAAAGTTGAATAATAATACTATTATGAAGGAAGGTTGTATCCTTTATTTATAAGACAAAAAAATCAAAAAGCTTGATAATGGATTCCATTCAAGTAAGAAAGAGGGAAATAAAAGTGATATTGATGAAAATGTTGCATTTTAATTTATCACAATGAAGAGGGCAGCATGTAGACACTTTACTTCAGCTGTGTCTATACGACATGGCAGAGTGGGACTTTGGTGATTGTCTAGTTAATCTCATCAGCTTAGACATCCATTTGGATAACTCAAGCAGTAGGAAAACAGGACAGATGTTTAAAAGAATTATCTAGACCATTAATTAAAGTATGGATTTCAGGCCGGGTGCAGTGGCTCATGCCTATTATCCCAGCACTTTGGGAAGGCTGAGGCAGGCGGATCACTAGGTCAGGAGATCAAGACAATCCTGGCTAACATGGTGAATCCCTTTCTCTACTAAAAATACAAAAAATTAGCCGGGCATGATGATACGTGCCTGTAATCCCAGCTACTTGGGAGGCTGAGGCTAGAGAATTGCTTGAACCCAGGAAGCGGAGGTTGCAGTGGGCTGAGATTGTACCACTGCACTCCAGCTTGGGTGACAGAGAGAGGCTATGTCTCAAAAAATATATATATGGTTTTCAAAGAAGGGGATGTGGAAATTAGAGAGATCAGTGAAGATGGTTTTGAGATTTTTCTTCTAATTTTTTCAGTTTAATAATGATTATCATAGAAATATAAACATCAGGAAAAGATTTTTGATAAAGTTGAACATGTAAAATAGAAAATTCCAGGAAGAATTTTCTGCAGTGGAGGATTCGTATCATAGGGACATTGAAGGCAGATGCAAACCCTACATGTGCCACTGGGAACATTAGGCAAATTTCTCAACTTGCTTTTATTATGGATAGCTTCCTGCTAAGATGGAATTCAAATAATGCATTGTTCAAGCATCACTACTTTATATTCTACAGAAAAAGCCTATTTGTTGCAAACTTTCTTGCAATTTTTTCTCAAATAGTAGTGTCATTAAAAATGGCTGATGAACTGGTCATTAGAGAATTGCAAATCAAAACCACAATGAGATATCATCTCACGCCAGTTAGAATGGTGATCATTAAAAAGTCAGGAAACAACAGATGCTGGAGAGGATGTGGAGAAATAGGTACACTTTTACACTGTTGGTGGGAGTGTAAATTAGTTCAACCACTGTGGAACACAGTGTGGTGATTCTTCAAGGATCTAGAAACAGAAATACCTTTTGACCCAGCAATCTCATTACTGGCTATATACCCAAAGGATTATAAATCATTCTACTATAAATACACATGCACATATGTTTATTGTAGCACTTTGCTATTGTTCACAATAACAAAGACTTAGAACCAACCCAACTGCCCATCAATGATAGACTGGAAAAAAAAAAGTGGCACATATACACCACGGAATACTATGCAGCCATAAAAAAGGATGAGTTCATGTCCTTTGCAGGGACATAGATGAAGCTGGAAACCATCATTCTCAGCAAAGTAACACAGGAACAGAAAACCAAGCACTGCATGTTCTCACTCATAAGTGGGAGCTGAACAATGAGAACACATGGACACAGGAAGGGGAACTTCACACACCGGGGCTTTTTGGGAGGTGGGAAGGTATGGGAGGGATTGCATTAGGAGAAATACCTGATGTATTTGACAGGTTGATAGGCACAACAAACCACCATGGCACCTATGTAACCTGCATGTTCTGCACATGTATCTCAGAACTTAAAGTATAATAATAATAATAAAAATGGCTGATGAGAGGAATGCTATCTCAGATATTTCATCCTAAACAAAAATATCAAAGCAAAGTTGTTTTTCAAACCCTTTCTTTGTCCGTATTGTTATTTTCTCTTACCTGTGCTACTTCAAAACAAATACCCGTCTGATGATGACAGTCCCTTGCTGAAAACACTTCAGTGGTTCTCCATTGCTCTGAACGTCAAGTACAAAGTGTACAAGCAGAAAAATGATCTACAAAGTCCTTCAGAATCTGACCCCAGTTCACTTGTCTAGTCAAGGGATGGTTATTTTTTGTTGTATTTCTCAGTTCCTCAAATATTCAAAGTGTTCTTTTACCTCTGAGCATTTGTTTCTACTGTTCCTTCTGCTTCTGTATTTCTTCATCTTGGTCCAATTAGCCCTTACTCATATCCTTCCAGTTTCAGTCTAGATTTCACTTTTTCCAGAAACCACTACTGACCCCCCAAGTCCATGTTATGTCCCCTTTCTTCTTGGCATCTGGCACTTCCTCATTTTGCAGCTGTTACCACACTTTGCTATAACTGCCTGTTTACTTGTGTGTATTCTTCCAAATACTCTGATTTTTCCTGAGGGCAGGCAGTGACTCTCTCTTTTTCAATATGGTATTCTCAAAGCCTGCTGGACAATATTGGTATTGGACAGTGTTTTCAACAAATGAACAAATGAAGGAGAGAAAAAAATGAATTCTCAATGATATTTCTGTAAGTAACTGCTAATATTGATATTAAACATTTTAAATAATATTTTTCAAAAACAAGTATAACTCATCTATGGAAATGGAAATCAAAATAGTGGCTAACTTTGGAGGTACTGATGAGGAAAAGGCATAAGGGAATTTTCAAGGGAGCAGAAAATTATCCCTATCTTACTCTGAGTGTTGGTTTCATGGGCATGTACAGACGTAAAAATTCAATGAGCTGTGCACCTACGATTTGTACCCTTTGTTGCATAAGTTAACACAAAATAAATAAAGAAAGAAAAATTTATAACTACTCTTATCTCACTCTAATACCAAAGATACATTTTGCTATTTGTCAGCTCAAAGAAATCTGAGGTCTGGTTTTAAAAGCAACCTTGTAGTTCTGTTTAAGATTGGTACAATTTAATAAGATTATCCAAAACCTTCAAGCACAGGGAGAGTGGGTCCATGCAGGGCCTTTCTTCTACCTTTATAGCCCAGAGAAATTCCAAACCAGATAAGGAGCTGGGATTGATCTTGTCTGAGCATCTTGTAGGAATCAGTTCCCTTTCAGGCCCTCCAATAACGAGAAACTCCCTGTATCCTGGTTTTAACCCCATAAGCTCCAAGCAAACTGCATTTCCAAAGCTTGCCTGAAATGAGTTTTAACATGAACCCTGTTGATTATTAGTCACCCCAAACTGAACCCACTTCCAATAGTGACCAAAAAATTCTTCTGACCAATGATGGAATTCCCCCATTCTCAGACTGACTTCTTCAAGGAGACTTCCAATGAACTAAGCAGAATTCTTGTGCAATGAAGCCACCATTCCAGCATATTAGCATTTAAAATAGCTTCAAGAAGCTATTTCATATTTCAGGAGAAATGGAGTTAACTTCCCTCTTATGAAATGAATTTCGTGTGTATGCTTGCTTATAGAATTCTCTAGTTATCTTTATTTATAGTTATTTTTACTCCTCATATAACTGTCAAAATATTTTGAAGATACTGTTTATTCATTCTGGTACTGTATTTAGGATTACTTGTAATATTTCTAAATTAATTTTGTTCTAACCTGTCTTCCTCATCAAATCTGTCTTTTATTTGAAGTACTTCAGCCTTATATTTCCTAAAATCCTGTCTCTGAAGCCATTTGGAGGGAAAATAGGCTGTTCAAATTGACTGCAAATTGTCTTTGCATGTTGGTCTATATCATCATTCTGGCTTTCTTGCATCCTGCCGTTATTCAGTGTGAAATAATGGTCACAATCAGTTGCAAACTTGTGGTTGTTTTTGACTGGGAGATATTTATTATTGTTATTAGATGATGCATAAGCTTTTGGTTCAGTATTTATGGAGGCAGGATACGCTTCTCTCAGAAGATTTTATCTTTTAAAGGGCACATAAAATTTCAGACTTGCTTCTCAGCTTCATAAATACACATATGGATGCATAGAGTTAACACATATCGTCCATCTTGACTTCCTTTTGGCTCAAGCAACGCAGAACTAAATCCCTTATAACCTACATAAGCCTGCATGTTTAAATCAACTTTAATGGGTAGGGGGGAGTTCGAACGCTTGATAATTTAGAACAAGAGAAACTTGTAACTTGCATTTAACAGTATATTCGACAAAGTTATGTACCCTCAGATAAATGAGATGCAGATTTCGTAGCTCTATATGTGTTAAATATAATGAATGTTCTTCCAAACTTTCTCAAGTCTAATTTGAAGCCATGCTAATGAAGATCCTTTTTGTTATTTTTAATTGACATATAACAATTGCACGTATTTATGGGGTACAGAATGATATTTCCATACATGCATAGAATGTGTAATGACCAAATCAGGGTAATTAGCATATCCATCACCTCGAACTTTTATCATTTCTTTGTGGTGGGAACATCCAAAATAGTTTCTTCTAGCGATTTGGAAATATACAATAAATTAATGTTAACTGCAGTCATCCTACAGTGCTTTACAACACTATAACTTTTCCTCTTATCTAGTTGTAATTTCGTATTTGTTAACCAACATCTCCCTATTCATTCTCCCAATCCTCTGTCTTCCTTATCCTTCCCACATCTAGCAACTGCTTTCTACTCTCTACTTCTTTGAGCTCACACTTTTTAGAGTCACTGGTGGTGGTAGGCCTCAGAAGAGCTGATCCTCAGGCCTTTGGGGTGGTGCATGAAGGCTTTGCTGCTGGAAGGGGCAAGGTTGCTGGCGGTGATGTTAGGTCCCAAGCAAGCCAATCCTTGGGCCTTTAAGTAGGGGCACAAGGTAGCTCTACCACTGGCGTTGGTGGATTAGCCATCATCAGCGAGTCTCGGGTGGGCTGGTCCTCAGGACCCTTGGTGGTGGCCATGCAGTGGCTCTGCTGCTGGAGTAGGTGGGGAGGCTGGCTACAGTGAGCCTCAGGAGAGGCAGCCCTCAGCCCCCCAGGGTGTGCAGTGATGTGAAGGTGTGTTGTGGAGTGGGCAGGGTTGCAGGCAGCAGCAGGTCGCTGGCTGTCAGCTCTCAGGCTCTGAGGAACAGGCACTTTTGCCTCCTTTATATTAGAGGTAGACTTCCCATTTTGCTGGACCATCTGTTCCTGGAATGCTGTGCACTATGTGGGCTCAGGTGTTAGGTTCGCAGCTGCATCACTGGGTCCAACTGGAGTCATGGCCTTGCAGCCTTGTGTGTGGGTGAGATGGGATGATATTGGGGCTCCAGTGATGTGGACATGCAGGGGTTACTGGGCCCCCAGACAGGAAGCATTCTGTCAGTGGCTTTGTCCCCAGAATGGTACTGTTCTGCAGCAGCCTGGGTCCCAGGGACTAAGGAGGGACCCAGTGGCCTCTCTGGAGCAATGTAGTTGTACAGACTCCAGGCAGCTCCTACACTGGGCTCAACACTGTGGGACTGCAGGCATTTGTGGTGGGAATGTTGCCTGCAGGGCATCTCCTGCTGACCTTTCCTTCTCAAGGAGGCGGCCCTCTGGGCTCTGAGCTGATCCTGGCCAGCTGTGTTGCTTTCCTCTTTGTGCTGCCATCCCAAGGTTCTGCACTTCAGAGGGTATTTGAAACGTTTTTGCTGAATTTCAGGGCTCTCCCTTAGACATTTTATTTGACATGTGATTGTCTACTTGTTATTTTGGTCCTTCTTTGTGGAGGAGGCAAATGCTGGGCAGCTACAGCAAGCTATCTTGATGACCAAGATTCTTCTAACGTTTGAAAACCAAGACATGTCAGAATATTGAAAGGTATCTATTTTTATAAACATATGATACACACCACACACACACACACACACACACACACACACACGAGACAGGGTCAGTATTAGACAATGTAGGTGTGTAAAAAATTACTCCAGGCCAGGTGTAGTGGCTGATACCTATAGTCCCAGCACTTTGGAAGGCCAAGGTGGGAGGATTGCTTGAGCCCAAGAACTCTTCACCAACCTGGGTGATGTGGTAAGACCCCATCTCTACAAAAAAATTTAAAAACTAGCCAGGTGTAGTGGCACATGCCTGTGGTCTCAGGTGCTCGGGAGGCCAAAAAGAGAGGACTGCTTGAGCCCAGGAGGTTGAGACTGCAGTGAGCCATATTCACACCCCTGCACTCCAGTCTGGGAGACCAAGCAAGACCCTGTGGAAAAAAAAAAAAAAGTTACTCCAAAACGTAATGACTTACAACAATAATAATATTTATGTTGTCCATCAGTCTGCAATTTGGGCAGAGCTTAGCAGAGAAAGAGAATATAAGGATGCTTGTGAAAACACTTTAAAATGCGATATTTATATAAAGTACTATAATTATATTGCACTTTTGTGATAGTAATGATTTTTCCCGTTTTCCATCACCGTCTCCTCTCCTCCATTCAAGCATATAGCCCAGTTCTGTGTTTATAATGCCAGGGGAAGAGCATCATGAGACTGGGCAGGAAACAGAGATGGGGGGTAGTCACTAGCTTTTGTTTGTTCACCTGCGTGAATCCTTTAAAGGGCTCATGCCAGATGCCTGGGATGCAAACATCACTGATGGAGGGATTTCTTCTGAGGAAAAACATCAACATTAAGAGAAAGAATAATCCTGCCTCCAAGTGTCAGTCAGGTCTCATGAGGAAATTCTGTCTTCCGCTAGGTATTTCAACAGGGTGGGTTTAATTTTGGAAATTGGCTCTGTAGGTGTTGGAGGGCTAAAAGAGCCAAAGTAGGCTTTGAGGGAATAATCTGGAGGAAATAACAGGAAGTTTCCAACTGGATGGCTCATGGGGAGGGATAGCAATGGAGAGAGTCTGCTTAGCAGACTCTATTAGCTCCAGCTTCTAAGACCTTGCTGATAAAACAGGTTGCAGTAACAAAGCCAGCTAAAACCCACCAAAACCACA
This sequence comes from Lagothrix lagotricha, assembly GCA_963574225.1. Taxonomy (NCBI): domain Eukaryota; kingdom Metazoa; phylum Chordata; class Mammalia; order Primates; family Atelidae; genus Lagothrix; species Lagothrix lagotricha. The sequence continues at coordinate 16,952 of CAUYNB010053186.1, forward strand.
ATAACCACGAGAGTGACCACTGGTTGTCCTCACTGCTACACTCCTACCAGCGCCATGACAGTTTACAGATGCCATGGCAACATCAGGAAGTTACCCTATATGGTCTAAAAAGGGGAGGCATGAATAATCCACCCCTTGTTTAGCGTATCATCAAGAAATAACCATCGAACTGGGCAACCAGCAGCCCTCAGGGCCGCTCTGTCTATGGAGTAGCCATTCTTTATTCCTTTACTTTCCCAATAAACTTGCTTTCACTTTAGTGTATGAACTTGCCCCGAATTCTTTCTTGTGCAAGATCGAAAAACCCTCTCTTGGGGTCTGAATCAGGACACCTTTCCTGTAACACTGGGACTGCTGGAAAATACTGAGGCAGATGTCTGAAGCCACCGCTGCTGGTGGAACAAATTGCCAGTCCTGGGCAACACTGACAGGACTGGCAGTAATCGGGAAGGAAGCCACTTTTCCCTTCCTTCTGCCATTGATCCTCCTCTGCTGCATCCAGTAGCAGAAGTAGCAGAAAGTTAACCAGAACAGGAGTCTGAGAAATAGTTTCCAGAATCCTGGTCCCAGAATCGCATAGCACAGCACAGAAAGGGTGGATTTGGAGCTGAAAGGTAGTAAGTAGATAACCAGCATGTTCTTGTACTGGAAAAAAATGGTGGCTGGGCAAGATGGCTCATGCCTGTAATCCCAGAACTTGGGGAGGCCGAGGTGGGCGGATCACGAGGTCAGGAGTTGGAGACCAGCTTGGCCAATATGATGAAACCCCATCTCTACTAAAAACATAAAAATTAGCTGGGTGTGGTGGCGCACGCCAGTAGTCCCAACTACTCCAGAGGCTGAGGCAGAAGAATCACTTGAACCCGGGAGGCAGAGGTTGCAGTGAGCCCAGATCATGCCACTGCAGTCTTACTCTGTCTCCAAAAAAAAGAAAAGAAGAAGAAAAAAGTACCACTGGATTTAGGATAGAAGAAATTGGGAGTTCCTAGGCAACAATCTTGCATGTTCTTCACTTGTACCCCAAAACCTAAAATGCAATAAAAAAAATAAAAAGAAATAAAAAAAAAAGAAATCGGGGGTTAGTTAATAAGAGAGCTGAAGTTTGGTTGGTCCTGTGACCTTGTTTCCTAGGCAAGGCTTAGGAACGAAAGAAAAGAGTACAAACAGGAAGAAGAAACTTTGCAGATACATTTGTAAATGATTGTTCAGGAATGGAGTACACTCCTTTCTGTATCTTGGACCTCCATTACCCCAGCCCCTGTCAATTTAGACACACCTCCAGAAAGAAGGAAGTTGTCTCAAATGGACCAAGAGTAAATTTCAGTTCCCAAAGTGAGGGCTTAAAATAGAAACTAATCTGTAAGGGGCATGGTGACTCATGCCTATAATCCCAGCACTTTGGGAAGCCAAGGAAGGAGGATCACTTGAGACCAGGAGTTTGCAACCAGTCTGGGTAACATAATGAGACCCTATCCCCACAAAAATAAAAATTTAAAAATTGGCCTGGCATAGCAGCATGTACCTGCAGTCCTAGCGACACAGGAGGCCGGGAGAGGAGGATCGTTTAAACCCAGTAGTTTGAGCCTGCAGTGAGCTGTGATCATGCCACTGTGCTCTAGCCTGGGCGACAGAGCAAGACTCTGTCTCTAAAAAAGTGGGAAAAAAAAATAAAAAATAAAATAAATAAAAAAATAAAAAAGGGGGAAAAAAGAACAGAAAATCAACTTGAGCCTTAAAAAAATGAAGGAAATTAAATTTCAGATATGTCTGAATTTGTGGACTGATAGTTATGCCCTTTGAAGTATATTTTTTAACTGTATAAAAAAACTGCAGACACAGGGAAATTCCAGGAGGATAACACCAAATGCTTGCAATTATTATTTCTAGAGTCTAAGATTATGGGTGATTCTTTTTTTCTTTATACCTCTCATTATTTTCCTAATTATCTACAATACATATATCACTTTTACAATAAAAATTATTTTCAAGAGCCTGTTAATGTAAATGTGACACTGTGATTTACTATTATATCATGTCTCAAAAACATATCTGAATTGGCCTATTAAAGGCCTAAATTTACTTTTTTAATTCTCTTATTTTTAAAGGAAGATTAGGAACCAGCAAGTCCTGTGAATTTCCTTCCTCACTGTGTTTTCCTAAGCCCCGTGTACCTTCTGATTAAAAAGAAGGGTGTAGTCTTCATTTTGAATTTCATTTTGACAAAAAAAAAATTAGTTTCAATCATTTTTCTCTATAAATACTTATAAACTCTTTCCTCTGCCCATTAGCACCAGAGTCTGGCTCTATTATAGTAGTCCACAACTGATCTTGAAAATATGGCAGAAATGATATGCTGGGAGCATTGGAGAATATGTTTTAAATGTTCAGACAAAGTTCTGTTTTAGTCAGTAAAACAGGGGCCATTGGGCAAGGTCTGGGAGATAAAGATGATTAGAGGAAAGAAACAGGAAAAGAAAAGGAAGAGAAAAAACTGAAATCATTTAACTTTGCAAGAGACTTGACTTCCAGGACAAACAAGGACTTGGGAATTTAAAATTTGCACCTCCCTTTAGGCATTATGTGTTGAAATCCATTGTAAATACCATGTTATTAGTCCAAGAGATTTCCATAGATAGCAAGATGCCTGGAATTCCAGAAGGAAGAAGTTACATGTAAAGAAGCATTCTACTGGCATCTGTAAACAGGCCAACACCTGAAAGAATAGAAGAAAGTCAAAACACAGATGAAAAAGAATCAGTAGAAACATTCCAACAGACATCAGTATTGCCCACTCCTAAAGATATTCCTTATGTTGGACTGCATGTCCCACACTCTGATGTTTAGGATTGGCCATAACTTGATCCATGAAATGTGAAAGGAACTGGTCTGCATCTTTTCTGGCTTTTGGGAAGATCATGATCCAATGTACAACTCCCCAGGTCTCTTCTTGATCCAGGATTGGCATCAGCCTGGATTCTTCGAGCATGGTGAACAAAACAGCCCTGCTGAACCTTGATTGACACGTACCAGGAGCAAAAAGTAATCTTTGTGTTTTAAGTCACCAAGACTTTGGGGTTGTTTGTTATTGCAGCATAACCTAGTCCAACCAATTGTTACAGAAAAAGGTTCCTGATCCAGACCCCGAGAGAGGGTTCTTGGATCTCACGCAAGAAAGAATTCAGGACAAGTCCATAGAGTAAAGTGAAAGCAAGTTTATTAAGAAAGTGGAAGAATAAAAGGATAACCCCTGAGGGCTGCTGGTTGACCACTTTTATGGTTATTTCTTGGTGACATGCTAAACAGGGGGTGGATTATTCACGCCTCCCCTTTTTGGATGATATAGAGTAACTTCCTAACCTTGCCATGGCATCTGTAAACTGTCATGGCGCAGGGGGGAGTACAGCAATGAGGACAACCAGAAGTCACTCTCTTCGCCATCTTGGCTTTGGTGGGTTTTGGTGGCCAGCTTCTTTACTGCAACCTGTGTCACCAGCAAGGTCTTTATGACCTGTATCTTACACTGACCTCCTATCTTATTTGTGGCTTACAATGCCTTCACTGTCTGGGAATGCAGCCCAGTAGGTTTCACCCTTATTTCACCCAGTGCCTATTCAAGATGGTGGTGGTCTGGTTCACACGCCTCTGATACAATGTCACCTACCATATCCATCCCCACCAAAGCACTTTAAAGAACCTATGTATATGCAAGTGTTCTCCACTGAGTGAAAAAGAATGAATGCACATGATCATTTCAGTGATTTAGGGCAGGGATTTAGACATTTTGATAACTTTCTCGCTTTAAAATGCATAACATTTTGTTTTGCTTCCCTTTGGTAGCGACATGCTGTGCTATGCTTTTCTGAGAAATACTTTTTAATTTTATGTTATTTCCCCTTACTCTCAGTTATTTCTTAAAATCCTTTTGATGAATGCTTAATGTTCATTCCCATGAATATTACTGATAAATTTCTCTTTTTAACCATCACCCTTTAAAATTTAAGTGTCTGTGTCTATGTAATCTAAGCAGTTTTTTAATTTTTATGTTTAGATACTTTATCTGGCGACCACATAATAAGTAGAAGACTCTACTCTTCTTTTCTTTAATACATTCCACAAGGAGCAGAACTAGTAAGAGGAAATTAGTGTTTGAAAAATCAGCCATTGTACAGCTGTGAAAAGAAAGCTCTCTAAGGATAGGACTATTGTGGCTATGAATTAATGAAAAAATATTTCACTATTTTCTTTAAGTCACTCTTTCCTCACGATCTCGTAAAGCATTCTTCCAGGTTGATAATAATAGGCTTTTTTTCAAATTTGATATTCAGGTGCTCCCATCAGTAGGATGGATTTAAGAATTATTTTTACTGGGTGTGGATCTTTTTGAGAGAACTGGCAAATCAGGCAATTTCGAAGCTGCCGTTTTTTCATTAGCTGGGAGCCTAACCTGACCCCTCCACCCTGACTGGATTTGACCTACGTGAACACAGTCTGTCTCCAGGACATGGATAAGATTGGAGGGAAAAGATACTCTGAATGTCCCCAGCTGAGAAAAAGGGAAGGAGGGAAAGATAAGAACTGTGGTTTCAAGTATCCTTAATGGGAATTCTCCACAGTCATTTTTCACCAGGGCTGGGAGCTGTCAGAGCTTTGACTACGCCTCTTCTTCTCTGGGAATCCCTTTGTTTGGCTACTCTTGTGTTTGAACTTTGGCCAGGCCATTTTTTGTATTCTCCAGGTAACTGGGTCTGCGTTGAGACAGCCCCTGGAAGTGACTCATGGTCTGTAAAGCCCCTGTCTGATGTTTCGTTTTCCTCCTATGCACATGTCCTGAAAGGCAAGGGTGATTTTTCTCTTTACTGTTTTCCTGGCTGTTGTCTTGCTGGCTTGGAAAGTCTAAAATGCATTCAAGCCGCGACACCAGGCATTTTCATCAGTATCTTTATTGGTTTGTTTTTTTTCTTTTTTGGCTATGCATACTGAAAGTAAATCAACATGTTAAAAAGAAAGAGAAAGAGATCAGAAAAGGAATGACGTTTGTCGGTGGTTTCTGATTTTATGAGTCTGAAGGATGTGTCACATTGAGCCTCAGAATGATTTTAATTAGCTGCATGACTGAAATGCCTTGTCAGTGTGGCACATTAAAGGCATACCTTGCAGCAGGGAAGGAGAGATGCCGAAGAGAGGGGAGAGGCAGCTACAAACGCAAACCACGCTGCTCATTTTTGTCTGCGTCTCCACACTGCTAACAAAAGGCAATTCACCAAGGCACACTTGCTGATTCTTGGTTTGGAAAAGCTGGAGAGAATATCAATGAAGCCCCACCCAATTTTTGCCTGTTAATAATTCAGCTCCAGAAAGTAAGAAATATGAAAAACAGAACCAGTTTTTCAGTCAATAAGAAAGGACTTTTTTTTAGGAATTTAGAATCCTGTGCAAGTGGCCTTGTCTCAGCAGGGCCTTGGCCAACTCCCAGCCTGTGTTCCCTTTACAGTAACGAAGCGTGGCAGGTTGTGCAATCATTCTGAACAGCTCAGGGCTCAGAAGAAGCCCTGGATGGTCATGGTGTGCACAGAGTCTTGCAGTCTGTACAGGGGCCAAGAGCTGAGTCCATTTTCAGTCCCTCCACTTCTTCAGTGACATAGTGATCCTCTCTGTTGGGGGACACAGGTGGAAACACATGCCGAAGCTAAAGAAGCTAAACGAATGCTGGGTGTTATCAGGAAAGCTACTGAAAACATAGCAGAGAAGCCTGCTTACTCTTGCTCCAAACCAGGAGGCCCCTCACTAGGCGTGTTTGGTGCCATTCTGGGTGCCACATTTGAGGACGGAATCACAGAGCTGGGCAAGAATTCTTTCAGGTGGGCATCATGTAGGCCACAGATCAGTCTATTAATTACAGTTGTAACCACCCAACTTCCCATGTTCCAGTCCCCAGCTGTCCACTGAACACAAAGACTCCTCACGACTGCCTCTCCAAGGACTCTACCAAGAAAGCACCCAGCATTGCTGGGTTGGTCCCAAGGTAGCCAGTCTTCAGGATGCTAGAGAGTTCTTCAACATGGAAGAACTGTGGCCTCCACCCAATCCTGTCTCTCACCTTGTCACTTGAGCCTCAGAGGAACAGTGCCCACAGCCTCTCGTAAGTCCTGCCTGTGTTTCTGACTTCCGCCCTGCCCTACATTTACAAAGTATTTCATTAAAGTGGTGCATCAGCTTTTGGTCCCCAGTATTCTAATTGCCAAGGTGCCAACTCTGCCTAAGGTGCCATAAAGAGACCAGCTGCTGTGCCCTCCTCTTCACCCTCTACTTCTTCTCTTCTCTTAGACTGTGCCTCCAAACCAACTCCTCCATCCTTCAAATACAAATGAACCTGGCCCAGGCACATCAGTGATCCCAGAAGGGCCACACGAAGCCATAATGAAGCCTTACCTTGGCAAGCTCAAATGTCCCACGACTCAACCAAATCCTCACCAAATCTCTAGGAAACATGAGTAGGGAAAATCCACTTTGGAAACAGAGTCCGAGGTTGCAGTACTTTTTAGGTAGTCAAAAAGGCAGACAGAGAAGCTGAAACATAGACAGAGCCCTTCAGTTGTCTGTTGAATCCAGTCCAGTGTGGTCTCCGCTGAACCACACACCCCTAAGTGTGAGTAAGACACATTCCATTAAAAAAAAAAAAAAATCAAGCATGAAGAATATCTACTACATTCATGGGACCAAGAGTAGGACATTTTCTTGTTTCGTAAGTGCTCATGGAGGTCCAGAGGGGAGCTTAATTTAATAATTCAAAGGAGATACAATTTTTGCTGCTCCTTCTTCTTCCAGACATCAGATAAGCAAGAACTCATTTTTATGTTCAGCTATGTGAGACCAAAGGAACTTCTCATGGTTGCCATGGGATACCTTCTAAATATGTGGTCTGATGTGATCTCCCCAAATTGTTATGCAGTGAAAATATCATAGTTTCTAAGTATATAGAATTTTTTCAATTACATAGCTAGATAAATGTGATATTTCCCCTTTGGATTGCATTATATTGGGCTTGACTATGTTTCAGTAGATTTTGGTAATAGAATTAAAGACTTTCTAGCTACAGGGCATAAATAACTTAGAGACCAGTTAAGTTCAGGTTGATGATTTGAATGGTACCAACTTATTTTTTTCTTTTTTAGCTGAGGAAATTTGTTTTGCAACAGAAGACAAGAAATTTTCTCTGCCTGGAAGATACTCATATATACCAGATGTGCTCATCATACTTTGTATAGCCCTTGACTATTGAATTTTCACATAGTGACTATTTGTTCAGTTGTCATTCTTCTCTACTGAACACGGGCTCCTGGAGGGCATGGAGTGTGTTGTTTGTCTCTATATTCCTAATGCCCAGCACAGTGTCTGACACATTAGAGGTATTCCATAAATGGAGACTAATGAATCAAAATATAGAATCAATGCAGTGGCCTACATAAATTAATAGTCCTTTGACTTTCTCCCAAGAGGCCTTGGAAGAAAGATACTGTTGAGGAATAAAATTTGTTCTGAATTTAAGTCTTTGCCCCACCCACAATTTTTGCTTTAGGGAGAGAATAACAAAGATTTAACTGGAAATTCATTTCCCCACAAATACATAGAAACCCAGAAAATAGACTTAGGATTTAGAGCAGTGAGGCAATATCCTAATAACCTACTGAAGCAGTTTGGCTGTCCTGTCACCGTGAAGATAATGATATTTGCAGTTGAGAAGGGATGCCACATCGCATTATGTTGATCTGTATATCCATCACTGCCTGAGCTTTCCTCTGCCACCTGCTTGCATGATGCAGTGTCATTCCAGTGAGAATGACTATTGTGATATTGCTAATATGAGGGAAAAATTAATTTTTTAAACAAAGCATTACGCAATGCCTGTGAAGAATTGTACATAGATACTTAAAAAAAAAATTAGCCAGGTGCGATGGCTCACACCTATAATCCCAGCACTTTGGGAGGCCGAGGCAGGTGGATCACCTGAGGTTAGGAGTTCGAGACCAGCCTGGCCAACATGGTGAAACACTGTCTCTACTAAAAATACAAAAAATTAGCCAGGCATAGCGGCAGTCCCAGCTGCTCAGGAGGCTGAGGCAGGAGAATTGCTTGAAGCCAGGAGGCGGAGGTTGCAGTGAGCTGATACGGCGCCACTGCACTCCAGCCTGGGCAACAAGAGTGAAACTCTGTCTCGAAAAAGAAAAATAGTGATTTCTCATTTCTCTTTTATATGCTGGGATGTTTCCTTCAAGCCCTCCTTCATCTTGCACATAAATCCCTTTTTTTTAACCTTCCTTTCCATCCTCAAATACTCTTTCCTGTCTGAAGGGAAGCACAGTTTTCTAAAGCCTGTTGCTTTGCAGCAGCTGCGATTAAAAAAAGCCTGTGTGGAGTTCAAGTGTGTGTGTGTGTGTCTGTGTGTGTGTGTGTGTTTCAGAAGGAGGGAGAAGGGAAGTTGTAATGGCCAGGTAGGAAACTCATAACTATTCTCCATCAGCTCTTTCTGAATCTGCTTTGGTACTAGCTAGGCCTTGTCTTCAGGGCTGCAGTTACCATGACTTCATAGGTTTTTGCAAATTCAGCTCCCAAAAGATGTTGCCTCCTTGTTCTTTGCCTGTGATTATGGCCTACAGCCGTAACCATGATTTCCAGCTAACTTGACAGCAGTTCAACCTAATTGCGGGCAAAAAGACTCAGCGTAATGTAGGTAGGGATCACGTAATGGGCTCTGTATAATCACACAGCCCTGGGGCCAATCCGGGCTACAGCTCTGTGAGTCTAAACAAATTGCTTACTCTCTGAGCCCTTCAGTATACATGTCTGTAATATTGGACTAAAGATATGGACTTCACCATATTGTCATGGAATTAAATAAGCTGAGGTATACAAAGGGTGTGGGAAAGAGTAGGCTCGGTAAACAGTACAAATTCATTCCACTTTTGATTAGCTTCTTCTCTCTCCCAGTAGTAACAGAGGCTGCAAGATACAGAGGAAAATGGAAAACACATCTTTGTTAGTATGCCCTGTTCACTCTTTCTGTCCCAATTTTTTTATATTCTCTTGCTGTGAGAGGGCTGAAAGTCTCAGGATGAATGAGGGAAAATGCAGATGAAAACACATTCTTAAGCAAAAACTTTAAGAGTAGCAACAATACCCGGCCTAGAAACTTCCCTTGAATTCACATTTAAAAAATCATAAATAGCCTTTGTATATTCTTTCTGGTTGTTTTTTTGAGACTGAGTCTCGCTCTGCACCCAGGCTAGAGTGCAGTGGCATGATCTCGACTCACTGCAAACTCCGCCCCCCCAGGTTCAAGCAATTCTCCTGCCTCAGCCTCTCGAGTACCTGGGACTAGAAGTGCCTACCACCATGCCCAGCTAATTTTTGTAATTTTAGTAGAGATGGGATTTCACCACATTGGCCGGGCCGGGCTCGAACTCCTGACCTCGTGAACCGCCTGCCTCGGCCTCCCAAAGTGCTGGGATTACAAGTGTGAGCTACTCCACCCAGCCAGCCTTTGCATATTCTTATCACTTATATTTGAATGATATCCAAACAAACTTCCTGGATAAAAGTTCCAAGTTCAAGCTTTGGAAATGTGTTCCTGTGGCCACTTATACTCAAAAAGAGGTTGAGGGAGGGGGAAGGAAGGAAAGTGCCCTGGATCCAAAAGTCAGGGTAGTTTTACAACACTCTTACTCGCCCCGATCACAGCATTTGCTTTCTTTTATCAGCAATTTATTTAAGTTCATGGCATTGCACGTGGAGTGGCAGGATTTACGGAGCAATTTAGATGTGATCTGATACTTTACCTAAAAGCAGCTCTAGGAGTTGTTTTAAGACAACAGGAGACACACAAGTGAAGTGAATAGACATGCCCTTTAATGAGCATATATTCAAAATCATGTTGTGATAGGGCGATATATTAGGACCTTCATTTTAGCATTACTTAAGTGGGTAAAATGTGCAGAGGAAATCTCTTTGGCCACAGAGTCAATCCGTCATATACATTTACTAGATCCAGCTGTATTTCCTAAATGCTGAACATATTGTTCTGGCTGTCTATATTCTTGGCGTCCAGCACTGCTGTGCATTCCCAAGCGCCAAAGAGCACGGAGCGCAGCAGTAGCTTTCCTTAAAAGGCCTGTAAAGCCATGACTAGTTTATTCTCTCAAAGATCCAAGGTACTTGTGAAAGCACGGGATCTGTTGCAACTGACGTGGCTCTGAGTTAAATGTGTCGCAGCACATTCTTAGGAAGACAGAATTCCTTTGACTAACAGCCTCTATATTTGTCAAAACTACTGTAAGCCAAAGGTTAGCAGCAGCATCTGGCTGCACAAAACCAAGTCTACAGAGCTAAAGTAAGCACTAGGCCAGTGAGTCCAATGCCTGCTACAGCTTACTCTCTCCACTGCTTGGTCTGGGTAGGAATTTACAGACTACGCTGGGTGTGTAAAAACAGAGCGGAAACCTGGGTGATTCTTTTACTTTAGGCGGGAGATGCCCAACCCTGTTTGGAACAAATAATGTGGTGGAATGTTTGAAAATATTTGTTTTCATTTATTATATTTTTGAAAATAAAAAAACAATGAGACTTTTAGGTAGCTCAGTTTAAGATATCCAAAATCTCATAGACACAGAAACAGTAAAAAGTAGTCCATGATCAAATGGCACAGGAATGCAGTGGAGGGATGTTAACCTAGGTTGAGAAAGGAGGGAGGCAGTGGTGGCACCATGGGGCCACTACCAGTTTCCCTGGGACCCCAGATAACTCTGCAACCTGAGTAACTAGACATATAGCATCCAGCTAGCCTCAGTACACACCTTCACTTTGAGTTGCTGTGGCATGGGAGGATTGGCACAGAGGTTTTCTAGAGGACATGAGGCCTGAATCAAGGTTTAGAATGCAAACTAAATAAATGGGGAGATGTCATTCTTATAAAAGGTTAGAATCCAGCTTTCACTCGAGGCTGAATACTTCTGATGTCTCTGCTTTATGTGTGTTTTACACAGTAGGTATCAAAGCATCTGATATTTCAAAATGCACTGTGGCCTACTTCTGACTCTGACCTAAAGAGGGAAAGAAATAATTTATAAGCATGGCAGATCAAGGAAAAAGAGAATTTGTCCTAGCAAAAGTCTTTAGAAGGTGATCCTTTTGGATACAGAATTTTCACTTGAAGAACTTATTTTAAGTGACTAGTTAAGTGTTTAGTTACAGGTATATCCACCACTGTTTTGTTTTGTTCTTGAAAGAAAGGAAAAACAGGAAGCTATCTAAATATTCGTCCAACAGTAACACATTGTATGGTACCATCCTATAATGGAATAATTTACAGTCCTTAAAAAGTGATTTTATAGAATAATATAGAAAGATATAATGACATTATTCAGTTAAAAAAAAAAAGCAAATTGAGAGTCATGCTGTGAAAGACACTACAAAGAGAATAAAAAGACAAAATATTTGAAAATCATATATTGGATAAAGAACTTGTATCCAAAATACAAAAAAAAAACAAAAAAGAAAAAGAAGAACTCATAAAACTCAATAAGAAACTAAAACCCAATTTTAAAATGGGCAAAAGATCTGAACAGATACATCACAAAAAAAATACCAATGGAAAATAAACATATAAAAAGAGGCTTAACATCATTTGTCACTAGTGAAATGCAAATGAATACAACAGTATGATGCCAGGACACATCTATTAGAATAGCCGAAATCCAAGGAACTGCTAGTACAAATTGCTGGCAAGGAAGCTAAGCAACAAGAATTTTCATTCATTGCTGGTGGGAATGCAAAATGATATAGCTGCTTTAGAAGACAGCTTAGCAGTTTTTTACAAAGCAAAACATAGTCTTACCATATGATCTAACAATTAGGCCTTTAGTTATTTACCCAACTGATCTGAAAATATATGTGCATGCACATGAAAAATTCACATGCAAATGTTTGTAGCAGCTTTATTTATAATTGCCTAGAAGAAATTAATATGCTTTTTAAGAGGTGAATGGATCAATACACTGTGATGCATACATATAATGAAATAATATTTAGCAATAAAAAGGAATGAACTATCAAGACATGCAAATATATGGATAAATCTTAAATGCATATTTCAAACTGAAATAAGCCAATCTGAAAAGTTTGCATACTATATGATCCAATTTTTATGACATTCTGGAAAAAAAAAAAAAAACTACATAGACATCAGACAGATCCATGGTTGCCAGGGGTTTGGAAGAGAGATGGTCAAACAGGTGAAGCATGGGAAGTTATTTTTTTGGGTGGTGAAACTCTACTATATGACATTGCAATGGTAGATACTTAGCACTGCGTTTGTCAAAATCTGTAGAATTTTACAGCACAAAGAGTAAAACTTAAAGCACGTGAATTTTCAAAAGCCATTTAGGAGACCAGGGGATCCCAGGATGAAATGCAGACTATGACAAAGGAATTTCCATTAGAAATGTATAAAACGACCTCAATGAAGAGAGCGGGATAAAAGTGCCAAACTAAGTTTTTGGAATGAGTGGAAAGTAAAACTGTACATAAGCAGTGTACTCTAGTAGGTAAAATTATTGCCCGCGAGAGTAGGGGTTAACAATTCTGAAACCACCATACATGCATACTAGAATTGAACAATTAAGTAAATAAATGGCAGATGGTGGAAACTAGGTTTCTCACTATTGGAGTAGGAGTTTACAGAGAAGCAAGAAAATACGTCATAATGCTTCATGTAGTACTGGATTAGAGTTGGAGATATCAGCATGAATTCATATTTAGTTTAATATAGATACAAATGGATATGTAGGAAGAAATAATTAAAGACATGTTTGCATACATTAGTTAGGGTATACATACGTGTTTTCTTGCTCTGTTAGCTGAGAGAGACTCAAAGCAACAAATTCAAGTACCAATGAGCCCACTCAGTGCCCAGATCTTGGTTTCTAATACCATTCTCCAATAAAAGAATCTGGAGCTCCTTGGAGAAATGGCTGATTTCAGGTCAGGCAGGGAGAATATAAGTCTGAAGCATCTTGTAAGTGCCAGAAAGTAGAAATTGCTCAAGAAAACCCACAACAATGGGGCATGTCAAAGGGATATAGCAGCCAACTGAAGAGCTCCCAATGGCCAAACCTGCAACAATTTGAGCAAAAAGATAAATAACAGTGTTGGATTATAACCCATAATATTGAATAAATATCTATAAGTTCATATTGTTACAAATAAGTGATTAAATCCCCCTTAAGGAGTAGAGCATAACTTCCTATTCCTTAATAGTGGGCTCCATGCAGTGACTTCCTTCCAAAAAGCACAGTATGAAAAGGGGGACAGAAAAAGAGTAACTTCATTGTGAAGAGAACTGACAAGCTACCTCAGCCAGATGATCAAGGTTGACACCTACAGTGATGTCATGCTGAGAGTATGTATCCTTGATATGTTGGGATGATAATGGCACTTCTGGGTTTCTCCTCCCCAAAATTCATAACCCCAGCTAATCAAGAAAAAAACAAACAAATCCCAAATGAGGGACATTCTGCAAAACAACCAACCATTATTATTCAAAATTGTCAAAGTTATCAAGAACAAGAAAGTCTGAAAAATTGTTATAATCTAAGCAACCTAAAGACACACAATAATTAAATGAAATGTGTATCCTGGATGAGATTCTGGAACAGAAAAGGAATATAGGGTAAAAAGTAAAGAAATACGAATAAAGCATTGACTTCAGTTAGTAATAATGTATACTATATTATAACAATGTGGTCTATATGGGAACTCTCTGCAATATCTTTACAACTTAAAAAAAATAAGCTTTAAGTATAAATCTGAAGCTAATATCAAATAGAAAGTTAAGCAAAGGGCATATTTATAATTTTTCTGAATTTGAAGATGATAGATAGATAGATACACATATGGCCACCCAGAAAAAAGAAAAAAGCTATATCAAAATATTAACAGTGGCTATTGTTGGGGGAGCAATTAGAAAGTATTGTTTTCTTATTTTGTTCATCTGTGTGTATGATTTTATAATATAAAAAGAAAAATAAATTGTGAGCCTTTATTTGGACCAGAATAATTCCCTGATTTAAGTACAAAAAGAAGAATCATAGCTAGTATTTAAAATTTCTAAAAATATTTAACATGGTATGGAATAATTCTGTTAGGGGAAAAATATAAAAATTACTTTTTAATTTAAAACTCTTTAATGCCTAAGGATAAATGTAAAGAACAATCGTTATTTCTTAAACTAAGAATTTGACAAAACATAGTCAAGGAAGAGTCTCAAATTAACCTTCCAGAGGAATTCCAATTCCCCCTTTTAATTCATTAACTTTCCTGATTCTAATTTCTTACATAATTAAAGATGTTTAAAATCTCTAGAGAGGCTGGTCTGAGGCTCCAAGGAGGTGCTGTCAGATGTCTTTTTAATTCAGTCCTAAGCACACCTCCTAGAGCAGCCTCCTGCCTTGTAGATTAGAAGATCATGGTTGTGCACAACATCAGAGTGCTGGTAATGTCATTAACACCTTCTCCAGTGAGAAGCAATTAGCTATTTTCAACAAAAATCTATTCTGTAATTCCCATGATGACTTTGCTTATTCTTTTCAAAATTATTCAGTCACTCTGTGCTTGAATTTATTTGAGATAGGTCATATATATATATATATGTATGTATGTGTGTGTGTATATATATACACATACATATATTATATATATATATACATACATACACATATATACATACCTGTTTTAAACAGTTAAACATGTACTGTTTTATTTCAGTGAATGGAAAATTTTGTTTTAACTTTTATTTTAGGTTCTAGAGTGTATGAACAGGTTTGTTATATAGGTAAATTACACTCCTTGAGGGTTTGGTGTACAGATTATTTCATCACCCAGGTAATAAGCATAGTACCTGATAGATAGTTTTTGGATCCTCTCCCTCTTCCCACCCTCCACCCTCCAATAAGCCCTGGTGTCTGTAGTTCCCTTCTTTGTGTCCATGTGTAGTCAGGGTTTAGCTCCCACTTATAAATGAGAACATGTGGTATTTGGTTTTCTGTTTCTGCATTAGTTTGCTCACAATTATGGCCTCCAGCTCCATACATGTTGCTGCAAAGGACATGATCTTGTTCTTTTTTATGGCTGTGTAGTATTCCACGGAGTATATGTATTAGGTTGGTGCAAAAGTAAATGCAGTTTTTGCTATTGTTGTCAAATGGCAACAATCATAACTACTTTTGCACCAACCTTTATCACATTTTCATTATCCAGTCTATTGTTGATGGGCATTTAGGCTGATTCCATGACTTTGCTATTGTGAAAAGTACTGTGATGAATATATGCATGTATGTGTCTTTATGGTATAATAATTTCTATTCCTTTGGGTATATATCCAATAATAGTATTGATGGGTCCAATAATACTTCTGTTATTAGTTCTTTGAGAAATCACTACAGTGCTTTCCACAACAGCTGAACTAATTTACATTCTCACCAGCAGTGTATAAGCATTCCCTCTTCTCTGCAACTTTACCAGCATCTTTTAATTTTTAACTTTTTAATAATAGCCATTTTGACTGGTATGGGATGGTATCTCATTGTGGTTTTGATTTGCATTTCTCTAACCATCAGTGATATTGAGGCATTTTTTCATATGCTTTTTGTCCACACATATGTCTTCTTATGAAATGTGTTTGTTCATGTCCTTTGCCCACTTTTTAATGGGGTTGTTTGCTTTTTGCTTGTTAATTTGTTTAAATTCCTTATAGATACTGGATATTAGACCTTTGTCAGATGCAGTTTGCAAATATTTTCTTCCATTCTGTACGTTGTCTGTTTATTCTGCTGATAGTTTCTTTTGCTATGCAAGGGCTCTTAGTTAAATTACATCCCATTCATCAATTTTTGTTTTTGTTGCAATTGCTTTTGGTGTCTTTGTCATAAAATTTTTGTCAGGGCCTGTGTCCTGAATGGTATTTCTTAGGTTATCTTCCAGGGTTTTTATAGTTTTAGGTTTTATATTTAAGTCTTTAATCCACTTTGAATTGATTATTGTATGTGGGTGTAAGGAAGGGATCCAGCTTCCGTCTTCTGCATATGGCTCACCAGTTATCACAGCACCATGTATTGAATAGGCTGTCATTTCCCCGTTGCTTGTTTTTGTCAACTTTGTCAAAGATCAGTTGGTTGTAGGTGTGTGGCTTTATTTCTGGGCTTCTATTCTGTTTCATTGGTCTATGTGTCTATTTTTCTACCAGTACTATGCTGTCTTGATTACTGTAGCTCTGTAGTATAAAGTTGGGTAACTTGATGCCTCCAGCTTCATCCTTTTTGCTTAGAATTGCCTTGGCTATTCAAGCTCTTTTTTGGTTCTCTATATGAATTTTAAAATAGTTTTTTTTCTGATTCTGTGAAGAATATCACTGATAGTTTGACAGGAATAGCATTGAATCTGTAAATTGCTTTGGACAGAATGGCCATCTTAACATTATTGATTTTTCCTATTCATGAACATGGAATGTTTTTCCATTTGTTTGTGTCATTTCTGATTTCTTGGAACAGTGTTTTATAATTCTCATTGTGGAGATTTTTCACTTCCCTGCTTAGCTGTATTCCTAGGTATTTTATTCTTTTTGTGACTATTGTGAATGGTATAGCATTCTTGATTTAGCTCTCAGCTTGGATGTTGTTTGTGTATAGAAATGCTACTGATTTTTATACATTGATTTTGTATCCTGAAATTTTGCTGAAGTTGTTTATCAGATCTAGGAGCTTTTGGGCAGTGAGTATGAAGTTTTCTAGGTATAGAATCATATCATATGCAAACAGATAGTTTGTCTTTCTCTCTTCTTGTTTGGATGTGTTTTATTTCTTACTCTTGCCTGATTGCTCTGGCTAGAACTTAAAGTACTATGTTGAATAGGAGTGGTGAGAGTGAGCATCTTGTCTTGTTCTGGTTCTCAAGGAGAATGTTTCCAGCATTTGCCCATTCAGTATTATGTTGCCTGCAGGTTTGTCATAAATAGCTCTTATTATTTTCAAACAAGATGCCTTCAATGCCTAGTTTGTTGAGGGTTTTTAACATGAAGGGATGTTAAATTTTGTTGAAAGTCTTTTCTGAATCATAGTCATGATCATGTGGTTTTTATTTTTAGTTCTGTTTATGTGGTGAATCACATGTATTGATTTGCATATGTCAAACCAGCCTTGCATCTCAGGGATAAAGCCTGCTTGATCATGGTGGGTTAGCCTTTTGATGTATTGCTGGATACAGTTTGTTAGTATTTTGTTATGGACTTTTGCATCTATGTTCATCAAGGATATTGGCATGAAGGTTTTTGTTGCTGTTTTCTCTGCCAGGTTTGGGTATTATGATGATGATGGCCTCATAGTTGGAGAGGAGTCCCTCCTCTTCAATTTTTTGAAAGAATTTTAGTAGGAATGGTACCAACTCTTCTTTATATATCTGGTAGAATTCATCTGTGAATCCCTCTGGTCCTGGGCTTTTTCTGGTTGGTAAGATTTTTATTATTGATTCAACTTCAGAACTTGTTATTGATCTGTTCAGTGATGCAATTTCTTCCTTGTTTAGTCTTGTGAGGTTGTATGATTCCAGGAATTTCTTAATTTCTTCTAGGTTTTCTAGTTTGTGTGCACAGAGGTGTTTGTAATAGTCTCTGAGGGTTTTTCATACTCCTGTGGGGTTGGTGGGAAAGTGCTCTTTGTCTTTCTAATTGTGTTTATTTGGATCATCTCCCTTTATTTTATTAGTCTAGCTAGTGGTCTATCAATCCTATTTATTCTTTCAAAAAACCAATTTTTGAATTTCTTGATCTTTTACATTTTTTTTTTGTATGTGTCCCTGTTTCCTTCATTTCAGCTGTGATTTTGGTTATTTTTCATCTTCTGCTAGCTTTGGGGTTGTTTTGCTCTTGTTTCTCTAGTTCTGTGGGTGATGTTACATTGTTAATTTGAGATCTTTCTAACTTTTCTATGTGGGTGTTTAGCACTATAAATTTCCCTCTTAACACTGCTTTAGCTGTGTCCTTCTGTGTACCCTCTGGTATGTTGTATCTCTGTTCCAATTAGTTTCAAAGAATTTCTTGATTTCCGCCTTAATTTCATTGTTTACCCAAATGTCATTCAGGAGCAGGTTGTTTAATTTCCATGTAATTGGATGGTTTTGAGTTCTTTTCTTAGTATTTATCTACTTTTATTGTGCTATGGTCCAAGAGTGTGTTTGATATGATTTCAGTTTTTCTGAATTTGCTAATTGTTTTATGGCTGATTGTGTGGTCAATTTTAGAGTATGTGATATGTGCAGATGAGAATTTATATTCTTTTGTTTTTGAGTGGAGAGTTCTGTAGATGTCTGTTAGGCCCATTTGGTCAAATGTAGAGTTCAGGTCTCAAATATTGTTGTTAGTTTTTTGCTTCAGTTATCTGTCCAAGACTATCAGTCGGGTGTTGTCTTCTCCTACTATTATCATGTGGTTGTCTAAGTCTTTTTGCAGATCTCTAAGAACTTACTTTATTAATCTGGATGCTCCTCTGTTGGATGCACATATATTTAAGATAGTTAGATCTTGTTGAATTGAACCCTTATCATTATGTAATGTTCTTCTTTGTCTTTTTTTATTGTTTTGGTTTAAAGTCTGTTTTGTCTGAAATTAGAATAGCAATTCTTACTTTTTCTGTTTTCCATTTGCTTGGTAGATTTTTCTCCATCCCTTTACTTTGAGCCTCTGAGTGTCATTGCATAGGAGATGGGTCTCTTGTAGACAGCATACAGTTAGTTCTTTTTTCTTTATCCAACTTGCCACTCTGTGCCTTTTAATTGGGGCATTTAACCCATTTACATTCCAGGTTAATATTGATATGTACAGGTTTAGTCCTGTTATTGTATATTTAGCTGGTTATTATGCAGACTTGACTATGTGGTTGTTTTATAGCATCAATGGTCTATGTATTTCAGTGTGTTTATGTGGTGGCTAGTAACAGTCTTTTCTTTCCATATTTAGCACTCCTTTAAGGACCTATTGTAAGACAGTTCTGGTAGTAAGAAATTCCCTTAGCATTTGTTTTTCTGGAAAGGACCTTATTTCTTCCTCACTTACGAAGATTAGTTTAGCTAAAATGAAATTCTTGGTGAAAATTTATTTTCTTTAAGAATGCCAAAAATAGGCCCCCAGTCTCTTCTGGCTTGTAGGGTTTCTGCTGAAAGGTCTGCTGTTAGCCTAATGGGGTTCCCTTTGTAGGTGACCTGCCCCTTTCTAGGTGCCTTTAACATTTATTTCTTTCATTTTGACCATGGATAATCTGATAAATATGTGTCTTGAAGATTGTCAACTTGGATATTATCTCATAAGGATTATCTGCATTTCCTGGACTTGAATGTTGGCCTCTCTAGCAAGATTGGGTAAATTTTGTGAATGATATCTTCAAATATGTTTTCCCACTTGCTTCCATGTAAAAGGGGACAGGGAAGGATTTGCAAAAAGATGACTGAAAATTGGATCCTGGTTAATATTTGGTGATGTTGGATAGAATGTTTATTCTCCTTTCTTCATGTTTCCATGTGGAAGAACTTCAGCTGGAATAACACTCCTGATCACTCTCCCCACTCATTTCACCTTCCACAGAGAGTTAAATAATGAGTTCAAGAGCAGAAATTGAGCATGCTTGGCCTAGGCCATTCTATTTTCTCCTTAGTAGGAGTCTCTCTGCATGACCCTTTGGTCTGATTGTCTTTTGTTATGCAGTTAAAAAGAAATCCTTAATATCTCTTTCTTCAGTTAATTTATCAGTAATAAAGGTGACCATATAACCTGTGTCTGTCTCCTGAGTCTATCATAGAAGAGGAAGAAGGGTGTTATTATTTCATAAGCGATCTAATAATAGACTTTGGACATGGTGAGATAGAAGAGATGAGAGGGAAAGATAAGCAAAGACACAAAGTTTGGAGGAACATTGAGTATGTCAAATAGACAGGAATTTAGTATGAATGAAGAGAGAAGTAGAAGATGAAGTGAAAAGAAAGATTGGGGACTGTGTTAGTCAGGGTTCACCAGAGAAACAGAACCAATAGGATAAATAGAGAGATATACCAAAAGAGATTTATTAGAAGGGATTGGCTCAAGCTGTTATGAAAGCTGAAGACTCTTACTACGTGCTGTCTACAGCTAGGGTCCAGGAAAGCTAAAGGCTAAAGGCCCAGTCCAGGAAAGGACTGATGCTTCCAGTCCAAAGCCAAAAGCCTGAGGGCCAGGGAAGCCAAGGATGTAAGTCTCAGTTTAAATCCAAAGGCCCAAGAACCAGGAGCACTAATTTCTGAAGGCAGGAGGAATTGGATGTCTCAGCTCAAGCAGAAGGAGCAAATTTGCTCTTTCATTTTCTTTACCTTTTTGTTCTATTTGGGCCCTCAATGGGTTGGTTGATGCCTGCCTATGCTGATGACAGCAATCATCTTTACTCTGTCTACTGATTCAAATGCTAATTTCTTCCAGCAGCACCCTCAGATGCACCAAGAAATAATATTTTACCAGCTGTCTGGGTATACCTTAGCCAAGTCAAGCTGACACATAAAATTAACCATCACAGTGACTATTCTTAAATGATCCAGAAAGCCAGGCTAATACTTTAGAATTCATTCATAGCCAATAGAGAGGTTCTGGAGTCCTGTAATTGCAGCGTATCTAATATTGGACTAACACTCCCAAAGAAAAGATAAAGTCTAACCAAATATTAAAAGCAATTGTTTGAAGATGATAGAAAGTAGTCAAAAGTTGGCCAAAATGGAGATGATTTGATCCTAAAAAAAAAAAGGACCCATAAGGAGTGAGATCCACCCTTGGCTTTCTTACTGGGGCAGTCCTTAGCCCCAAGACAGTATCATCTATGGAGCGAGGGCACTTTATGAAGTGAGCCCGATTTCTCTTGTTCTTTCTGAATTAGAAGTAAAACCACACCCTTATTATAGAAGTCAGAACATAGTTGGGACTGCTATAGTAGCTGTAAATTGAGGGGAAAAAAATCTCAGAGAAAAAAAGAGTCATAGAGAGGGAACTCCAAAATCTGCATATAAACTTCACTTAATCTTTGGCTGACTGCCCAAACTATGCATATAAGAGGTGAGACTCCAGGAAACTTAGCAAAAAGCAAAAACAAAAACAAACAAAAAAACTTCTTAAAATGCTGAAGATCTAAAAAATATTTTAGCAGCTACCCAATGCAGGAGAGACAGAATTTGAGGTTAAAGGAGCTTGGTAAAAATGTTAAACTTTCAATAAAAACCAGAAGAGCCACATCTTAGGAGTGAAAACTATGTTCCAGGGCTAAGAAATTCACCCTAGGGCAAACCAACATTAGTTTAAGATAATATGCCATTAATTTTACTCCTGACTGGAGCAACACTCAACTCCTTTGCAGAGAAAGATGACAGAATTCATATTCTCTACAAGGTTTCAACCAAATGTTCAGTATATAACTGAAAATTACTAAGCATATGTCAACAAGAAAGTATTATCTAGAGTCAAAGTAAAATTAGTCAAAATAAGCAGACACACAGATAATGAAGTAATTGAAATTAGCTGAAAAAGACTTGAAAATGTTAGACATATGCTAAGGGAACTACATGAAAAAATAATGTAGTGGGTGAAAAGATGGAAATTTCAGGAGAGGTATAAAAACCATGGAAAGTACGGAGCTGAAATCCTAGAACTAAAAAAATACAATATCATAAATTAAAAATTCATTGCATACGATTAACAGTAGCGTGGACATGACAAAAGAGATCACTGACCTTGCAGACAGGTCAATACAGTCATTTATTCTGAAGCAAAAAATGAAAAACATTTGCAAAATAACAAAGCTTCAGTGACTCATGGGACAGTGTCGTGTGGTATAAAACCATGTATTTGGTGTACAAGAAAGGAAAGAGAAGGAGGATAGAATAGAACAAATGTTTGAAGAAATGTGGGACAATATTTTTTCCAAATTTCATCACAAACAGCTACCCCTAGATCAAAGATGGTCAGTGAACTACAGCAAGATATGTAACTAAGCACAACAAAGTTAAAGAAAAAAATTTTCAAAGAAGTTAGAGAAAGGAAAAGAGACATATTATATACAAGGGAACGAAGGCAAGAAAATCAACTGACTTTTCATCAGAAAATAATGGAAGACAGAAGACAAGAAAAAGTTATCTTTAAAGCCTATTATCAATAAAATAAGGGTGCAATAAACACATTTTCATGAACAAAAACCAGGACAATTTTTCATGAGCAAACCAACACTACAAGAGCTGCTAAAGAAGGATATTAAGATTGAAGAAGAATAATACTAGGTTGAAATTTGGATCTACAGAAAGCTATAAGGAGATGAAAATATTTAAAATATGGGTAAATATTAAGGACTATTTTTCTGTTTTTCTTAAATTTGTCAAAAGTCAATTAAATGTTTTAAAAAATAATATATTTTGAGGTTTACAATAGTTTTGGAAGTGTGGCAATAATATTAGTTTGGTGCAAAAGTAATTGCTGTTTTTGTCATTAAATACCACATAAAACTAAGGAAGAGAGTATAAGTGAACTAAAGGTCAATGGAGAATCTTGGCAAATTTTTGAACAAAGAACTGAGCAGCAAAGTGACACAATTTAAACTGTTCCTCTAGAAGAGTCATACAGTAGCATGACACAGAACAGATGAGAAGGAGCAGCATATTGGATGTATTGAGGAAGATCCCATAGAACTTGGAAACTGATTGGAAGTGGTACATGGAAAATAACAGTGATGTTAAACAGCACTTCCATTTTAGGGGAGTGGGGTGATAAAGTTGATATTATCGTTAAAGAAACAGGGAACTGTGTAGACAGAACTACCATGGGAAGAAAATGGTGAGTTTACTTATAGTCTTGCCAAGTCTGAAGTGTAGGTGAGATCATACAGGTGGAGATGGATGGCAAGAAATTCAAAATATGGGTCTCTCCTATACAAATTCCAGTGCCTGTCCTCAAAAACTTATGATTTTTATGTGACTTGTTTTCACCATTTGCTACATGATTTGTTGAAAAAAATTTTAATATATTCAAGCTATTAGCAAGAAAAATATATATAAACTATAAAAGAGTAGGAGATTTGTAAAATAGTTTGTCAAAAAGTCTTTTGGTCCAGTCTTCCATCCCTGAGCAAAGGTCTATGGCCAACAACCAGCAGCCTCTGAGCTTCAGGCCAGACAACAGTGCACCTGCTTTGCTCTGCAGACTGGCAGGCTGCTTTCTGACTATTCTTTAGTTGCTGCCTAGTTGCTGCCCACATTATTACTTACCCTTCCTTCTCTATGTTCCTGGATTTTTTTTAATGCTCTGAATCTACCACTATGTATCCAGAAAAATAAGACTAGTAGGAAGAACCAAGAGGCCAGGCTTTCCAATTTACCTATCCCTTTCTCCCTTTCTCCCTTCCCTGGCAGTTATCCAATGGAGAGACCACTTATGCATTATGCTGTGACAGATACCCCTGGTGGGATTTGCCTTATGCCTACCTCATACTTAAGTTTTCATTTATTAACTGTTCTTCTAACTGTCCTGAAATCAGTCCTAGTATAAATCGAATTGTGAAGTAGATAAAGGTATTTTTTGTTCTTTCTCATGCCCCGTTCAACACTTTCCCACATTTCGGGACCAATTACCAAAGGTCACCAGTGTCCTCCCACTGCCCAGTGTCCTACTCTGGTGCCCTCCAGATACTTTACTCTCCTTTTCCCTCTCTTCGTATGTCCCCTCCTTCTGAAAACCTCAAGTTCCTTCCTATTTCCAACATCCGTGAGAAGTTAGAAGAAAAATAGTTTAATTGACCTAATTTAAATAATAGTTTAATTATTGGAATCTTAGCCTCAACCTGAGAATTTGCTTTATTTTTAAACTCTCATATACTCAATTGAACCTCTGGACCATGTGACAAGGGGGAAAGAAAAAGTGCCACCTTTATTTTAGTCTGTAGTATTATAATACTAAAATAAATTAGCACTAACTTATGCTATTCATTTTAGTGTACTCTGCTTCACAAAATATTATTTAACATTCCAGGATGAGATTAAATATAAGACAATGAAATCATAGCATTCTTATTTTACATATGGAAAAACTATCCAGACAGGTCTACTTAACTTCATCATTTCCTTGTATCCCTGCTTTCCTCTCTTGGGTGAAACATTATTGATAAGCATGTGTACGTCCACATTTTCTCCATCTGCTTCACATGTTTATGCTATTTTAACATCTTGCCCGGTTTACTCCCTCTTTTTTCCTATTTAGGGCTATTTTCATTTTTTGACCACTAACAAGAAATAAATAAAGCATCTCAAAAGGGTCTTAACTTTGCCCCTCTTCTGGTCCAGTTTAAGATTTAAATCTGGCTGGAGGTGGTGGCTTACACCTGTAAACCCAGTACTTTGGGAAGCTGAGGCGGGCAGATCATGAGGTCAGTAGATCAAGACCAACCTGAACAACATGGTGAAACTTTGTCTTACTAAAAATACAAAAATTAGCCGGCCATGGTGGCACACATCTGTAATCCCAGCTACTGAGGAGGCTGAGGCAGGAGAATCGCTTGAACCCAGGAGGTGAAGGTTGTAGTGAGCTGATATTGTGCCACTGCACTCCAGCCTGGGCGACAGAGTGCAATTCTTTCTCAAAAAAAAAAAAAAAAAGATTTAAATATATATAATTATGTAAGAGTTAAGCAAAAGTTAAGAGAAGGGTAAGTTCATGTCATTTCCTTGCCCCAAAGTGACTCTTCATTATGTAGATTGTTTCCCACCATTTCTTTGCCTCTCTTCCATTCTACAAAGTCCATCTGCATCCTCACTTGCTCCTCCTCTTTCTGATCTTTCATAGAGCTTCTTGTCAGTATCACACACTTTATACTCTACATTCAATCACTCTCAACTTGCTCCATGTGTGTAAATACTGCTTCTCCACCGAGACTGTGAGTTTTCAGAGGTGAGAACCTTATCCTATAAATATTAACACATCTTGTAGTTCAAGGCTTAGAGTAAAAACGGAGTGGCTTGAGGGGTTAAACTCTTTAACAGTAAGACCCTATGGAGAGTACTCAGTGCTCCTGGAGTAGCTTAGAGGCTTGTCTCGTGGCTTGCAATTTTCCAAATAGTTTTCCAAAATGAAAATCCCAAAATATCCATTAAGTACAAAGCAGGACAGAATCAAACACCAATATGTAGTCAGTGAAGGAATTCCCATATTCTTTTATTTGGCTGATGTTTTCTGAGCACTTCCCGTGTGTAATTACATAGTACTAGGTAGAAAAGTTTGTAGAAGACAGTTCCTGGCCTCCAAGAATGCAAATTAAACACTAAAAAAATAAAATCAAGAAATGACTAAATTCAGGTGTTTTCATGAATGGAGAAAATAATAAATAATAGAAAGAGGAGACTAAAAAGGATTTACTCATTTTATCTTAATCATTATGATCATCAGTTCATATTTCATTTGGTGACTAAAGGATGCAAAACCATAGAGTTTATCACAGTGAGTTGCATAATAGAACATAAAAAGCACATGCTTTTATGTGTTTAAATTTAAAAAAAACTAGAATTTAAATTATTATAAACTGAATAGCTGAATGGCACTGATAAATAAGAAAATAGAGTGCCTATTCATAGTATCATTGAAATATTGGCATGACACATTGAAAGAAAAGTAATCGTGTACAGCCAAGACAATTTTCATGACTGAAAAACACATTAAACTGTCTATCTTTGAGTTAATTTATTTTATACGTTTCTCTGAAACAGTCATAACAGGCCAATGGAAACAAAATAAAACAGAGCATGTTATTCTGCTTTTTTTTTCCCTTGGGAATAAGCTCAGATTTGAACACACTGATGAAAGATCTCTGGCCTTTGCTGCTGCTGAGAATCAACACGAATGTGTTGATGGATTCCACAGTTTCAACCATGGGATGAAATCACGTGAAAAGTAGGTGACAGCTAGCACAAAATTCTAGGTGGAGAACAAAACGCTAGCAATACTAATTACTGACGATCCCATTAACTCCAGTATGTTCATTTAATAAAACCTTGGAGAGAAGAGTAAAACCTGAAATTCACTGAGTTTCCAAGCGTATAAGAACGTACACAGCTCTGTACTGTTCCCTCCACCTGGAATGGTCTTCCTCTATGCAGTCCATGAACTCATCCATTCGCTTCTATCAAGTCTCCTCTCAAATGTTGCCTCTTCAGAGAGGAATTCCTAGACCACCCTATCTACAATTTCAGCACCCTGTTCTTATCACTCCTGACTCCTCACTGTGCTTCCAGTCAGAATAATCTGGATCATGGTGCCAAAATAGCCAAACCTCAAATCTCGGTGACTTAAAAAGTTTATCACTATGAAAAATCTACCAAAAGTTGAGCAACTCTCCCAGGCAGTCCTCCTTCATAAATCCTCATCAGTATGAACCAACACGCTTGCCACAGCAGGTGAAAGTTAGGTGGACAATCAAGGCCAGGAAGTAAAGATTTTCCCCCAAAGACGACAGATCACTTCCACTTAAATTTCATTGGTCAAAGCCACACTAAACTACAAGTGGGCAGGGAAGTACCATCCTCCTATGTGTCCAAGTGGATGTAGGAATGTCTGGCACTTCATGCTGTATTTTTTTTCATGACACTTTTCATCTAACACATTTAATATATTTTATTTATTATTATTTGACCCTCCTGACTAGAATGTAAGCACTGTGAGGACAGGCAACTTATCTATTTGTTAGCTGCTCTACACTCAGCTCTTAGAACAGAGATTCTCAATTAGTATTTATTGAATGAACAAATAAGAACACAGAAAATGATATGTTTTACACAAGGGATGACCAGTGCAAATGCCTAAAGGAGCCAGCTGTTAATATAGCAAGGGAAGCAAGCAAGGTTGCTGCCTTGTGCCTTGATGAATGATAGACCCAGGATAGCTAGATCTGATTTTATATATATTTTTTATTGCACTTTATAAATATATAAATATGTTTTATTGCACTTTAGGTTCTGGGGTACATGTGCAGAACATGCAGGATTGTTGCATAGGTACATACATGGCAATGTGGTTTGCTGCCTCCATCCCCGCCTATATCTGGCATTTCTCCCCATGTTATCCCTCCCCAATTCCCTGCCCCACTCTGTCCCTCCCCTAGTCCCCCACAACAGACCTCAGTGTGTGATGCTCCCCTCCCTGTGTTCATGTGTTCTCATCGTTCAACACCCTCCTATGAGTGAGAACATACGGTGTTTGATTTTCCGTTCTTTTGTCAGTTTGCTGAAAATGATGGTATCCAGATTCATCCACGTCCCTACAAAGGACACGAACTCATCATTTTTTATGGCTGCATAGTATTCCATGGTGTATATCTACCACATTTTTCTTGTCCAGTCTATCATCAATGGGCATTTGAGTTGGTTCCAGGTCTTTGCTATTGTAAACAGTGCCTCAGTGAACATACGTGTACATGTGTCTTTATAATAGAATGATTTATAATCCTTTGGATATACACCCAGTAAGGGGATTGCTGGATCAAATGGAATTTCTATTTCTAGGTCCTTGAGGAATTGCCACACTGTCTTCCACAATGGTTGAACTAATTTACACTCCCACCAACAGTGTAAAAGTGTTCCTATTTCTCCACATCCTCTCCAGCATCTGCTGTCTCCAGATTTTTTAATGATCGCCATTCTAACTGG
>CAUYNB010053187.1:0-15433 GCA_963574225.1 Lagothrix lagotricha
AAAACTCCGTCTCAAAAAAAAAAAAGAAAGCGACCCCAGCCAGGGTGTAGGAGATCCCAGCTTTGTGATTAAATGGCTGCTGGACCTTAGGCCAGGCTTCTCCTGTCTCTTTTTCTGCCTCCATTCCCCCTACTGGTAAAATGGAGGGACATGGTGGAGGATCGGCAGGCCCTTCCCTAGGGCTGGCCTCCTGATCGGCAGCCACCCCTCTGAGCACCCTGTGTGGCAAGTGCTGGCTAGGGGCTTTCCACCAAGGAGCGTCTCATCAAATCCTCCCAACATGCTGCCCTCAGTGTTCCCATGCCCACCTCACAGAGGAGGCAACAGAGACAAAGAGACCGGAAGTTGCTTGCTCAAGACCACGGCTAGCAAGCTTGTGGAAAGTGCTAACCTCAGCCCCAGCAACCCCAGATGCCGCCCAGCACTCAGAGCAGCTCATCCCTGCCTGCCCACATCTCTCCTTTTCTCAGACCTGCTAAATCCCCCCTCTGGGAAGGCACTCTGATTAGCCCCATCCCACCTGAGACGCCTCCATGAGCTCAGCATTGCCACAGCCCTCTGCCGACGGTGTAGGCCACGCTAAGCGGCTAGCTAGATGACTTTGGGCCTTGCCAGAGCCCTGCAGAAGCAGAAAGCTGAGCTCTACCCTCAGGCCCTTTATCCCTCTCTGACCCTGAATCCTGGGCCCACTGATATCACACCTGGTAACTACAGCCACAGCCTGGCCTGGGGCTGGGCCAGGTTTCCTGAGCTAAGGGTGGGGCTTGTGTGGCTTTATGCCAAGCCATGTCCTGGCTACGATCAGCCAGGAGTGGGAGAAGCTGCCTCGGACCCAACCGGCGAGAGGAAGGGCCACGCCTCCCCCGGCCTTGCCCTTTCTCTGGCGCCCCCTCCTGCTGCCGGGACCCAGACCCTTTCAGGCCTCTGCTCTCACCTTGCTGACTCACAGGGGCACCTATGCCGCCATAGCAGGAAGGGATTGAGATCTTTTCTTCTGAGCCATGCCCATCACTCAACATGTCCACCTCATCTTCTGCAGACAGGGATGCCTAGGTCACCGCTCTGGGCCAAGGCCTAGAGGAAACTCAGGCCCTGGGCCCTGGCCAGTGCGAAGCAGCCTATGTACTGCACCCCGGGGAGTATGAGGAGAGAATTCGTAAGGCTGGGGAGCAAGGATCCAACCAGAATGGGCCTGTTCTTAGAGTTCTTCCAGCCCAGCTCCCAGAGGACCTGCATCGCCAATGCCAATGCCATGGTGGGGTGTTGGGGGGCGGGGATCCGAAGGCCTGAGCTACAGAAGTCAGGGTGGCAATGTGTGGATTGGCCTCCCGGGAGAAAAGGCTGTCACGCTGGAGGAGGCTGGAGGGGGAAAGGGGCTGGGTGCAGACCCCTGGGCTGGGTAATTTCTTGGCCCTCGCATGGTTTCTAGGCACACACTATCCTACAGTGGGTCAAGGGTTTCAAACGTTAGTGGCAACATCTGTGCCAAGGGTGTGGGGTCTCCTAATCTGAAAGCTTCCAGGAGGGAAGCCCAGCCCTCAGGGAGAAGAGCGCGAGAGCTGCAGATACAGGGTGGAGCCGCGGCTCAGCTGACAAGGGCCTTCGCTGTGCACTTTCTCTCCATCAGCCCAGCTGTAGGAGGCGCAGGCACATGAGAGGCGAAGAGGGCACGAGGGCAGAGCACACTTACCATCTCCGTAGATGCGGACTCCTCGCCTCCTGGGAACCCAGGCAGGAAGAAGGAAGAAATATAAGTTAGGACCCCTGGAATGACACCAGGGATAGTGCTCTGGGCACCAGACATCAGCCAAAGCTCAAAGACATGGAAGCAGGCCTCTGCCTCCTGAGGACTTCCAGCCCCAAATCCCAGCCCCAGCCTGGGGTGAGCCAGAAGACAGGCTTCGAGGTGACTGACTCTGCGCAATGGAGGAGGATGGGGAAGGGGTGAAGAGCAGAGTATTAGGTAGGAAGACTACTAGGCTTGCAGAGCCCGTGAGCTCAGCCCCAGCTCTGCTCTGCAAAGGCTGAGGCCTGTCGCTTAACCTCTCTGAATCTCCTAGGCCTTAGAATGACTCCAAGTGGTATTCCAAAGAGCAAGAAGGAAGAGACAGATAAAAAATGTTTTGAAAACATGAAAGTGCTAGACAGATGTAAAAGATTCCCTTTACTGAGAACCTTACACAGGGCCTGGCCCAGGATGGGTCCATAGACCATCTGTGTTTGCAGAATTAATCAATGAACAGGAAACAAACAGATGGGATGCTAAGCCACTCCTACAGGCCCCATACCTTACTAAAAGCACAATTCAATTTATGCTCAGATCCAAAGTTTGGCGCCCCAGAGGAAGATGTAAAGAAAAAGACAGTGGTCAGGGAAGGCTATGTGACCCTTCTTTGTATTCCCCAAGACACTAAGAGTCATTGTCCTCTGGCCATGTGAGGATGGAAGAGGACACAGGGACAGGGACGGAAAGACCCCCAAGGCGGGCTCCTTACCCAGGATTCACAGGTTCTGAGGGCAGGGGCACTTTCCGGGTCTTGCTAAGGGAGGTCAAAGGTGAGCTCATAGTTCCACTTCTAGAATCCAGCTGTCAGGAACTCCCTAGAGGAATGCAGGAAGTCAGCCCTTGGGAACAGACGAGACAGACTCAGGGCTCCAGGCCCAGGGGGTAGCCTGAAGTTTCCTCTTCTCTGGCTCCTCTTTCTAATGGGAAGCACTGTGTAGGCAGAAGTACCCTTTGCCTCTTCCACTGCCCCGACAGAGGTTTCCGGAAGTTTCTGTCATCTGCCTGCTCCTCTGGGTATATGGCTCTCCACTCTGACCCGAGAGACCTTTGGCCTGGTGGTGCTTGGGAAAGGACAGTGAGGATGGGATGGGATGGGATGCAGAAATGAATCAGAAACCTGGGACCTCCTCAAACTTACAGCCTGGGAACACTACTACCCAGGAGGCTGTCCATCCATCAGCAAGCTGGGTGGCACAAAGCCCAAGTGTCTCCTTCCCTCCCACCAGAAACCAGGTGCCACTCCCAACATCTCAGAGCCAGAGAGGGCAACCCACAGGCAGGATTCAATCAAGACACAGTCCATGTGACACCAAGATTAAGACGCCAGGTTCTGCCACTCACTGGAGCAACCCATCTTCAGTTTCTTTTAGTGTAAAATAGGCGTAGTAATAGTACTGGCATAGGCAGGGTTCTGAGCAGATTCAGAGAGAACAGAGAACATCCAGCCCAGCACCAAGCTCAAAGTAAGCACTGAAAAATGTGAGCTGGGGCTGCTGTGTGTTTTTGCTGTTGCTGGCACATAGAAGGCACTCATAAATGTTAGTTTCCTTTCCTTTCCTTCCCTCTTCCTTCTGGAAAGAGGAATGCACCTGAGGGACATCATCGAAGGCTACTACTCTATTCAGTAAATGAAGCAGATTAAGTCACTAATATCTAAAACCAAAGGACCTCTATTAGGGAGGTTTTGGAGATGGAGTCTCACTCTGCTGCCCAGGCTCATCTCCTATCTTGCCACCTCCCACACTTGAGCCACCTGAACTGCTAGCAATGCCTCAAACGCATGTGTGTCCCCACTGCCTCAACCCCCCACTCCTACCTGCACCCTTCCCTTGGCCAGCTAACTTTTTTTCCCCCTTCAGTTTGTTTTTCACTTATATTTTAACTTTTTATTTGAAAATTATTATAGATTCACAGGAAATTATGAAAGATCTTTGTATCCTTCACCCAGCTCTCCTCAATAGTTACATTTTATACAACTACAGTACAATATCAAAATCAGGAACTGACATTTTTTTACAGTTTGTATGTATAGGTCTATGCTGTTTGATCGCATGGGCAGATTAAATCACATAGGTCAAGTCACATGGGTAACTACCACTGCAATCAAGATACAGAACTATTCCAGACCCACCAAGAGCTCCCTTGTGGCCCTCTTTATAGTCACACCCATCCTGCACCCCTCCCCCAGCCCTAACCACTGGCAACCAGAATGCTATTTTCCATCTCCATAATTTTCTTACTTCAAAAAAGTTATATAAAAGGAATTATATAGTATACAAACTTTTTCATTTCAGATGTAATTCACATATTTCACCCTCTTATGGTGTAAATTGTTTTTAGTATATTCACAGAGCTGTACTACTATCACCACAATTTTAGAACATTTTCATCAGCCTTAAAAGACTCTGTATCCTTTAGCAGTCACCTCCCACTTACCCTCTAGCCCTCACCCTCTTTCCCAGCCAATCTTAGGCAACCAGAAATCTACTTTCTGTTCTATAGACTTGCCCATTCTGCACATTTCATATAAATGGAATATATAGTGCAATATACTAAAAACGATTGAAATTTACACTCTAAAGGAGTGAAGTATATAGTAGGTGAATTATATCTCAGTAAAGCTGCCATAGGGGGAAAAAAAATTCCTAAACCAAACCCAACATCTTTCCTCAAACTCACTTCCTCCCACTTCTCCCTTCTTGATGGCGCCCCGTCACCCAACCAGAACATTTTTCTCTCCTTCCTTCCCTCTTACACCATCTTCCCTCTTACACCACACCCTGCAGGTTAAACTCTCCCACACACAGCTGCCCCTTTCCATGCCCACTGTCGGCCATCCTAGTGGGACTCTCACTGCCCATTCTGGGGGCTGTCATATGGCCCCCAACTGACTTTCCTACTTCCAGTGTCACTCCAGTCCAATCAGACACTGTCTCCAGGTTAATCTTCTCCCAGATTACAGGGGACACTGCGGGCAAAGGTTGCATTTCCCCATCCGTTTAGGGGGACTCCTGAGGGCAGGGGTGTGTCTCTTCCTCCTTCAGAATGGGGAGCCCTGAGGACACCGTTGTCTACCTCTTTCACTTTGGGGCTTCCAAGGGCAGCACTATGGCTTCCCCTGAGGCCGAAAGCTCCTTAAGATAGGTTTGTCACCCACTTCAGACCTGGCTCTAAGAGCAAAGCTATGTACCATGCCTCCACATCTTTGGGACCGAACTCAGTGCTGTGCTTGACTTACAACATCCTTCTTCACACCTCCTCGGCCTATCCGTCACCCCCAGGGCCCAGCGCTCTGGTGGGGACACAGTCCGACCTGCTGCCAGCAGTCACTCCCTAATGCCCCCAAGGATGCGCCCAGGGAGCGACGTCTATCACAACCTAACCCATCCCTGGCAGCCGTGTCGCCTCCTCCCGCCTCCAAGCGTAGTCATGGTAAGCAAGGTCCCGAATCTCTCCTGTGGGAGCCGCGGAGCTCGCGGGCCCTCGGGGCTCTCGGGGATCGGGCTCCAGCCTGCGTGGGGACTCCAGGAGCAGAAAGGTCTTGGGCCAGACTCACCATGCAGGGCCGCTAGCCGTACAGCGGTGCCGCCATCTTGTTGTCACGCGGTTTCCTAGGCGACTAGAACCCGTGCACTTCTCATTGGCTAGTTTGAGGGAGGCCTGAGCAACCAGCAGACTGCAGAGGTGGATATAGTCGTCTATGCTCGGATTCTATTGGCCCACAGAGTCGGCATTCTTCGTGGCATACCATGAATCCCAGAATGCACCGCTCTGAGCGGCCTCCAAGTCGAGGGAAATGGGGGGGGGGGCGGGGGCGGGGTTGTTGGTTCATACCCACAGGTGCGGGAGGAAGGAACCTGGGATTAGGTTAATGAAACTGCTGGAAGCCTCTGGACCTGAATGTGTGATCCCGGCAGTGCCGCTATTTTGCTAAATTGATCTTGGGGGGAATTATCCCTCTTAGCCTGTTTCCCCATGTGGTCAGTATTACAGTACTTCGCTTTGAGGATGGGTTGCAATGATGCAAGTACTTAATAAATGTGTTTTTTTGTTGTTGTTGTTTTTGAAGGAAGGAAGGAACTAATAAATGTTTCTTAAATCTGAGTTTCTGTGATAATTCCTTACCAGATTTGCGCCCAGATTTGCACAAATGCGAGTTCTTTTTTTTAAGAATTGGGTAAGACAATTTCCCCTCCCTGAGCCTCATCTGTAAAATTGTGTTGGATTAGACTCAGTCACCACAGAAGCTAAAGGCAGTTAAGAGCACGAACTTTGGTATTAGGAGTCCAGGCTCCTGATTGTGTGTTCTTGGACACTTTATATACCTTAGTTTTTATATCTGTAAAATAGTGATAATACCCACCCCCACTGGGTTGCTATAAGGATTAAATAAGATAATGCAAAGTACATGATTTTAAAGGGGAAAGCCGAAACAAACAAAAACACTTGTACACAGCACTTTTTCAAAAACGTTTCCTGCTGTTAATCATCATCATCATCTCTCCACCCTTTCAGCTGTGATGATCTGGGAGTTTATGATTTCTGATCTCAGGCACTTACTTCCTTCTGTCCGTGTTCAAAAGCCCCTTTCTCGGCACAACACAGAGTGCCTTTTTTTTTTTTAAGTAATTTATTTTCTGTTTGACTTTCTAACCTACCACACATTCAGGGAAGGGCAGGCTCTGCTCAATGCAACCTCTGCCTCCCTGGCTCAAGCCATCCTCCCACCGCAGCCGCCAGTGTAGCTGGGACTACAAGTGCGAGCAACCACGCCCAGCTAGTTTTTGTATTTTTTTGGTAGAGATGGGGTTTAGCCATGTTGCCCGAGCTGATCTTAAACTCCTGAGCTCAAGCGATCTGACCATCTCTGCCTCCCAAAGTGGACGGCATTCTTTATATGAAAATTGGAAGCTAAAGAGAGCTACCACTACTGAGGGCCTTCCAAGTACTAGATGGCAACATTATGAAATTTACAGATGAGAAAACTGAAGCTCAGAGTACTACAGTGGCTTGCATAAGATTATAAAGCAGAAGTGGATTCAAACCCAGAACCATCTGCCTCAAGAGTCCATGCTCAGGTCGAGTGCAGTGACTCACACCTGTAATACCAGCACTTTGGGAGGCCGAGGTGGACAGATCACAAGGTCAGGAGTTCAAGACCAGCCTGGCCAACACAGTGAAACCCTGTCTCTACTAAAAATACAAAAATTAGGTGGGCATGGTGGTGGGTGCCTGTAATCCCAACCACTCTGAAGGCTGAGGCAGGAGAATCACTTGAACCCAGGAGGTGGAGGTTGCAGTAAGCCAAGATCGTGCCACTGCACGCCAGCCTACATGAAAGAACAACTCTGTAAAAAAAAAAAAAAAAAAAAAAAAAAAAAAAAGTCCATGCTCTTCCTGGAAACTTTCACTCTGGTAAACCTGGCAGGCATAGATAAGCCAAGGATGCAGGTGGTACAGAATTACTGCCAAGGGAGGAGTCTAGGCAGAAAGTGTGACTAGAAAGTGGAGGTGGAAGGACCTCTTGTTGCTGAGATGCTCCCAGAAAGTTTTCTGAGGTTTTAGGTGTATGAAGACGAGAAAGTTTGAGATCACGCTGGGGCCAAGTGTTTTTTTGGGTTGGAGCTGTACTCAGGGAGAGCAGTAATTTCATACTGTCACCTTGCTCATGAAGGTAAGCAAGCGTGGGAGGCAGGAGCTCTGGCCTCATGAGCCCTGCTGTGGTCTGCCCACTGCTTCCTGCCTCAGCAAGAACCAGATCATGAGTGGCATTTACCCAGGGACCAGGATTTACCCCATCCCTTCCTCCCACCCAGGGCCTGGCTCAAGATTCTAGAGCAGGAGGACACTCAGCAAATATATAGTTCCTGGGAGGGAAGTAGGGGCCCTCTAACCTGGCAGGTCAGTTGTTTGATTTTTTTTTTTTTTTTTTTTTTTGAGATGGAGTCTCACTCTGTCTCCAGGCTAGAGTGCAGTGGCAGGATCTCGGCTGGCTGCAACATCTGCCTCCCAGGTTCAAGCAATTCTCCAGCCTCAGCCTTCCAAGTAGCTGGTACTACAGGCTCGTGCCATCACGCCCAGCTACTTTTTTTGTATTTTTAGTAGAGACGGGGTTTCACTATGTTGGCCAGGATAGTCTCGATCTTCTGACCTTGTGATCTTCCCGCCATGGCCTCCCAAAGTGTTGAAATTACAGGCGTGGGCCACTATGCCCAGCCCCAAGTTGTTTGATTTTTAAAAAGATAACATTTATTGGGGAAGTAAGAGCCTTATTGTAAAAATATACACTTTCACTGGAGAAACGTGGAAAATAATAGCCATCATTTGTTGAGGATACGTTGTACTGCGGGCCAGTATAACTTAACAACTCTGTGAGGCTGAGCTCTGTTGCTTAATAGCTGGCTGTTCCTGCTCAATATACTTCACTTACCAGAGTCTCAGTGTCCATACCTGCAAATAGAGATACTAATAGAATCTACCTCCTAGGATTATTGTACAAATTGAATTTCCCATAATGTGGCACTGGCCCCAGCATTAGTGGGGACGACAGCTGAAAAAAAAAAAAAAAAACAGCCGGCTCAAGAAAAGAGGAGTTTTTGGTTTGGCACAGTGGCTCTCGCCTGTAATCCCAGCACTTTGTGAGGCCCAGGTGGGTGGATCACTTGAAGTCAGGAGCTTGAGACCAGCCTGGCCAACATGGTGAAACCCTGTCTCTACTAAAAAACACAAAATTTAGGCCAGGTGCGGTGTCTCATGCCTGTAATCCCAGCAGTTTGGGAGGCTGAGGCAGGTGGATCACCTGAGGTCAGGAGTTCAAGACCAGCCTAGCCAACATGGTGAAACCCCGTCTCTACTAAACATGTAAAAATCAGCCAGGTGTGGTGGTACGCACCTATAATCCCAGCTACTTGGGAGGCTAAGGCAAGAGAATTGCTTGAACCTGGGAGTCGGAGGTTGTGCCACTGCACTCCAGCCTGGGTGACAAGAGCGAGACTCCATCTCAAAAAAAAAAAAATTACAAAGAGTAGCAGGGCATGGTGGCAGGCACCTGTAGCCCCAGCTACTCGGGAAGCTAAGGCAGGAGAATTGCTTGAACCCAGGCGGTGGAGGTTTCAGTGAGCCAAGATTGCACCACTGCACTCCAGCTTGGGCAACAGAGCCAGACTCTGTCTCAAAAAAAGAAAAGAAAAAGGTGTTTTTCAAAAACAAAATTGTAAAAAGAAAACAAGAGTCTAAGCTCATCTGATTTTTTTTTTTTTTTTTTTAACCTATATTTGTCTTCCCACATCTTAGAAGGTCTGGAAATCTCTGAGGTCTCCAGGCTGATAGAAGACTTGAGTGTTGTGAAGGCCTTGGAGACCCATCCATCCACTTCCAAGCTGGAAGGATTCCCTCTGGTCTCCTGAGATGAGGTTGCCCAGCCTCCTCTTGATCCCATGCAGTGGTGGCTATTCACTGTCTGACTATGGTGCCTGGGAGGAGGGTGGTCCTGAACAAGGCTCTTTTTGGACCTGTTTTCCGTCTGCAGGGTGAGGAAGTCAACCCCAGCTCTGGGGGCTAGGTGGCTCTGGAAGTCTCTATTCCTGAGAGTGGACAGAGTCTACTTTGCTTTTAGGTCATTTCCTGAAAGATCCTTATCAGTTATGACCCCCCTGGGGTTACAGAGTTTATTGAGTTCTACCAGCTCAGGAAGTAAAAAGGTAAATAATAAAGGAAAAATTTCCTCCAAGTCTCTCTAGCGGAATAAAAATCTAGCTCTCTCTCCCACCTTCCCCCTTCTCCACCCGCATCACCACCACCTTACATGAAAGCCTCATCATCTACAGCTTAGCCTGGTATTTGGAGCGCTCCTATGCTGGGTCCTGCCTTTCTGATGTTCCAGAAACCGTCACATTCTTCCCTGCGTTCTGGCCTTCCGTTGAGAACATCCTCTCTTGCTTCTTCCATTTGGGAAAATTCCCATTCCATCCTTCAACCAGTTCAAATGTCCCCTCCCCCATGAAATCATCTCTGGTTCATCCCCAGTCCCTCACAAGCAGAATCACACTCTACCCTCCATTCTCTGAAAGCACTGCTGACATTATAGCATTATTTTGTTGTTGTTGTTGTTGTTGTTGTTGTTATTGTTGTTTGAGACAGAGTCTCGTTTTGTCGTCCAGGCTGGAGTGCAGTGGCGGGATTTTGGCTCACTGCAATCTCTGCCTCCGGGTTCAAGCGATTCTCATGACTCAGCCTCCTGAGTAGCTGGGATTATAGGTGTGCATCACTATGCTTGGCTAATTTTTGTATTTTTAGTAGAGATGCGGTTTCACCATGTTGGCCAGGCTGGTCTCGAACCCCTGACCTCAGGTGATTCACCCAAAGTGCTGCGATTACGGGTGTGAGCCACCACGTCTGGCCCATTATAGCATTACTTATTCAGTTTTGTGATTTTAGTATGGGTCTCCCTGCTGGACTATAAATTCCTCAGGGGAAAGGACCCTCACTCATTCATCTTGCCTGACACACAGTAGGTGTCAGTAATCAAGAGTCAATTAGGCTGGACGCGGTGGTTGTAATCCCAGCACTTTGGGAGACTGAGGTGGGTGGATCACGGGGTCAGAAGTTTGAGACCAGCCTGGCAAACATGGTGAAACCCCATCTCTACTAAAAATACAAAAATTAGCTGGGCACGGTGGTGGGCACCTGTAATCCCAGCTATTCGGGAGGCTGAGGCAGGAGAATCACTTGAACCCGGGAGACGGAGGCTGCAGTGAGCTGAGACCACGCCACTGCACTCTAGCCTGGGTAAGAGAGCAAGACTCCATCTCAAAAACAAACAAACCTTGTCTCTACTAAAAATACAAAAATTAGCCAGATGTGGTGGTGGGTGCCTGTAATCCCAGTAACTCGGGAGGCTAGGGCAGGAGAACTGCTTGAACCCAGGAGGCAGAGGTTGCAGTGAGCCAAGATGGTGCCATTGCACTCCAGCCTGGGCGACAAGAGTGAAATTCTGTCTTACGAAAAAAAAAAAAATTAAGTGAAAGTTGCCAGGAAAGATTTAAGAAAAATTAAAATAAAATAATAAAAGGAAAAAAAAGAGTGAATGAGCAAAAGTCTGAATGGATAGTGGGTGGATGGAGAGGTGAATGAATGGGTGGGTGAACACTCACCTTGGATGCTGTGATGTTACTGAATCCCAGCCTTGTCTCAGTGGCGATGAAAAATTCAGGGCAGATCACACTGTGACATGTGCCACTACTCTCTTCCCCTTCCTCTCTCCCTGCTGGATTCCATTCTATCATTGATCAAGTACATATGGAGAACCTGCCCTATGTGAGACTGTGCTAGACCCCAGGGACAGTCATCCAAAGACACTGTGGAACTGGGGTGGGATGGTGATCTGAGGTGCTTTGCACGTGTGGACTCCTCTTGTTCTGCAGGTCTCAGCACACGCATTTCTTCTGGGTGGTCTTTCCTGACCACTGACCTGGAATATATCCTCTCCACATTTCACTTCTTCTTCTTCTCACATTACCCCCTTGATTTCCTCATGCCATTTGTGAAAATCTAAATTACCATTGTTTTTATTAGTCTTCCCCACTCGAATATCAGTTCCATAATAGCAGGGAGTGTGTCTTTATGTTCATTGCTGTATTCCCAGTGCCTAGTTCAGTACCTGGCACACAGCAGGCACTTAATAAACACATTCTGCTCTAATAATATTTTCTTGTGATCTTCACTAATTTTCTCTTCAGTTGTGCCTAATTGGTTGTTAAACCTATCCACTGAGTTCCTAAATTTTATTACTGTATTTTTCATTTCTAGAATTTCCATTTGGTTCTTCTGTTCTTTTCTATAATGTCTAGTTGTCTCTCTTTCTTTTTTGTTTTGTTTTCTGAGATGGAGTTTCGCTCTTGTTGCCCAGGCTGGAGTGCAATAGCTCAATCTTAGCTCACTGCAACCACCATCTCCCAGGTTCAAGTTATTCTCCTGCCTCAGCCTCCCGAGTAGCTGGGATTACAGGCATGTGCCACCACGCCTGGCTAATTTTGTATTTTTAGTAGAGATAGGGTTTCACCATGTTGCCCCGGCTGGTCTTGAACTCCTGACCTCAGGTGATCCACCTGCCTCGGCCTCCCAAAGTGCTGGGATTACAGGCATGAGCCACCGCGCCCAGCCTAACTTCTAGTTCTTAATCTTGTCCAGTGTCAATCTTGTCCTGCTGCTCGGAAGGCAGAAGAGGAAAATGTCTTCGAGTATAGTAAGCATAGTTATCTGAACATCTGATTAATTATTCCATTGTCTGGATCTTTTGTATAACTTTCTATTACCTGTTTCTTCTTTCTGGTCATGTTGTATTCAATTTCTTTGAGGGTTGGGCTGTTGTTTCCTGTTTATTCTCACTCCCCGTGGTCCAACCCAAAACCTAGTGGGGGAAGTCTTTCAGGGCTCCCCTTTCTTAGGGGATCTAGAACTATAATTTTTCTCCCATCCAGTTGTAGGCATATGAATATAAGAAAGCTCAGCTCAGTTTCTCAGCTGTACCCTCTGGAAGTGGCAAATACTTTTAGAAGAAGAGCAGCTCCAAATAAAGGGCTTGCTTCTCTCAGCTCCTTATTTCTTTTCTGTATTGATAACCTTTCAGTACTGACTACTGTTGCCCCATAATAAATATGTACTGGGCGAATAAATGCAGGACTACTAGCTCAGAGGCAGGAATAGATATAGATGCATTAAGTGCAGTCATTCTTCCGGCAGTCCCTGTCACCTCCTCTGTGCCATATTCTGTGCTGTGCTAAGAGAAGTGACAAAACCTAGTCCCAACCCACAAGGGACAGACCACATTCTTGGTAGACACAATATTTAGAACAGAGGTCAACAGGAAGGGCCCTTCTAACGTCTAGGAACAACTCCTCTCTTTGAGTTTTCTAGGGCAAGTGAAAAGTCTCCCTGGGGAAGGGGCTTCTGAGCTAAATCTTGAAGAATAAAGAAGAGTTTGCAGTGTGGGCAACATAGCAAGACTCCATCCCCCGCCACCCCAAAAATTAGCTGGGTGTGGTAGCATGCACCTGTAGTCCCAGCTACTCAGGAGGATGAGGCGGGAGGATTGCTTGAGCCCAGGAGTTCAAGGTTACAGTGAGCTATGATTGCACCACTGTACTCCAGCCTGGGTGACAAGGGCAAGAACCTGTCTCGAGGAAAAAAAGAAAAAGAGTTTGCCAGGTAAAATAACTGGAGAAGGGCTTTCCTTGCAAAGGAAATACATGGACTGTAAAAGACACTCCTTAGAGTGTCAGGAGGTGAAAATGAAGCTTCTGAGGTTTGCAAGAAAATGTTTACAAATATGAGTCTGGCATTTAGTATCCTCACATATCTCCAGCAGGGAAAACTATAACAGACTGTCTGGCTACCTCTTTGTAAGAGGGTAGAAGATTGCACAGTGTGATGGAACTAATTTTCAGCAGACTAATCTCAGACTTCAATATGGGTATCCTGTCTCCTGGACCAGTGCCTTCTGGCACCGGCCACCTCCCCGGCTCATATGAACCCCAGAATCACCCACCCCCACCAACCCTAGAATCAGCAGCACATCAAAGGCAGCTGAGAACTTGAGTCAAGGTTGAGGAGAGACCTCTGGGTGAAGAAGCAGGGATGGGGGCAGGGAGTGGTGGGTGGCTGGGGGCTCCTCCCTCTTTTCTCCCTCCCTGCCCGCCCCCCCACTTCCTGGCTTTCTCTTATCAGTTTTGACTCTCAGTTCTTCTCTCTCTCTCTTTTTTTTCTTTTGAGATGGAGTTTTGTTCTTGTCACCCAGGCTGGAGTGCAGTGGTGCGATCTCAGCTCACCGCAACCTCTTTCTCCTGAGTTCAAGCAATTCTCCTGCTTCAACCTCTCAAGTAGCTGGGATTACAGGTGTCTGACACTATGTCCAGCTAATTTTTGTATTTTTAGTAGAGACAGGGTTTCACCATGTTGGCCAGGCTGGTCGTGAACTCAGGTGATCCACCCAGGCTGGTCATGATTTCAGGTGATCCACCCGCCTAGGCCACGCAAAGTACTGGGATTTCACTCATGAGCCATTGCGTGGCCCTCTCAATTTTTTTCTTTTCTTTTTTTTTTTTGAGACAAGGTCTTGCTCTGTCTTCCAGGCTGCAGTGCAGTGGCACCATCATGGCTTATTGCAGCCTGGACCTCCCAGGCACAATCAATCCTCCTATCTCAGCCCCCCAAGTAGCTGAGGCTATAGGTTTGTGCTACTATGCCCGGCTAATTTTTCTTTTTCTGTTTTTGTTTTTTTAGAGATGGGGCCTCCCTATGTTGTCCCGGTGGTCTCAAACTCCTGTGCTCAAGTGATCTGCCCGCCTCAGCCTCCCAAAGTGCTGGGATTGCAGGCGTAGCCCCCATGCCTGGTCGCAGTCTTTTTCTTTGGACCCGGCCTTAGCCAGGTCTTCCTGGCCCAAAACGATAGAAGAGAAGTGAGGGGAGTTTTCCCTTTACTACCCAGCACGTCAGTGGGGCCTAACGTAGACTAAGGAAGGGAGAGTTGGAAGACAGAGTGGGCCTCGGTCGGGCTGCAGTTACCAACTCCTGGGGCCTGAGAGGAGTTGGTATAGGGGAGGGGATGGGAATGGAGGGAACCAAGACTTAATGGGTGAATTCTAGGGCAGCCCCAGAGGTTTCATACAAGGCTGTGGCTTCAGACAGACCTGGATTCAAGGTCAAATAAGACTAGCTTCATCATTTACGACTTTAGCAACTCACTTAACATCTAAGCCTCAGTGTTTTCACCAGTCAAATGGGGATAAACAGAGGGCACCACGGAGGGAATCAAGTGAGAGTATGCGTAAAGCATGGGGCACTGTCCAGGCAGCTTTGGGTTCCTCTCACCCCCTCACCCTTTACTGGGCCCTCATAGCCACTCCCTCACCCCAGTCCCCTTCCCCTGCAGTTTCGTCACCTGCTTGTCCCCTCCCTAGCTCCACTCCCATTCACC
Source organism: Lagothrix lagotricha (assembly GCA_963574225.1). Taxonomy (NCBI): domain Eukaryota; kingdom Metazoa; phylum Chordata; class Mammalia; order Primates; family Atelidae; genus Lagothrix; species Lagothrix lagotricha. The sequence continues at coordinate 14,760 of CAUYNB010053187.1, forward strand.
CTGAGTTGATAAAAACAACCCATCTGCTTGCGACTTTCTCTACCCAAATCACAAAACACCAGATCTTGGCTGGTCAAGGTGGCTCATGCCTGTAATTCCAGCACTTTGGGAGGCCGAGGTATGTGGATCGCTTGAGGTCAGGCGTTTGAGACTAGCCTGACCAACATGGTGAAACCCTGTCTCTACTAAAAATACACAAAAATTAGCCGGGCATGGTGGCTCACACCTATAACCTCCGCTACTCAGGAGGCTGAGACAGGAGAATCATCTGGGACATGGAGTTTGCAGTGAGCCGAGATCACACCACTGCCCTTCAGCCTGGGCAACAGAGCAAGACTCCATCTCAAAAAGAAAAGAAAAGACAAAAAAAAGAAACCCCATCTTTACTAAAAAAATATATATATCCTGGGTTCAAGCAAGTATCCTGCCTCAGCCTCCCAAGTAGCTGGGACTACAGGTGTGTGCCACCATGCCTGGCTAGTTTATTTTTTGTATATATATATATATATACACACACACATACAAAAAATTATATATATATATATATATATATATTATATATATATATATATATATATATATATATCCAAAAAGAAATTAGCCAGGCATGGTGGCACACACCTGTAGTCCCAGCTACTTGGGAGGCTGAGGCAGGATACTTGCTTGAACCCAGG
>CAUYNB010053188.1:0-17176 GCA_963574225.1 Lagothrix lagotricha
GGGTTTCACCATGTTGACCAGGCTGATCTCGAACTCCTAACCTCATTATCTGCCCACCTCAGCCTCCCAAAGTGCTGAGATTACAGGCGTAAGCCAACACACCAGGCCTTCTCTTAATTCTTTTTGGTGCAGCTGGAACCAGATGGAAAGACTGAAAGTAATTTACTGAATACTTAAGGCTAAAAGATATAAAAAGGGAAAGAAACACCAAAAGTAACTTGCTACAAAATGATCAACCTTATGCTATTTTCTTACTCCATTTGTGCTCAAAATATCTGAGACTGAGTAATTTATAAAGCACATAAATTCATTGTTCACTATGATGGAGGTTGGAAAGTCCAAAATCATGGTTTGGTATCTGGTAAGGGTCCAGTCTTTGCTTCCAGGACGGTGCACTGAATGCTTTGTCCTCACCTGGCAGAAGGCAAAGGGGGCCTGTGCTAGTTCCCTCCAGCACTTTTATAAGGCACTAATATATTCATGAGAGTAGAGGTTTCATGACTTAATCACTTCCCATAGGGCCCGCCTGTTAATACTACCAGAAAGGGGGTTAAGCTTCAACATGAATTTTGGAGGGGACACATTCAAACCATAGCAATTATATAATTTATTTTTCTTCTACTGGGAGGTCCTTGTAGAAATTCATTCTTACTAGTTCCCTGTCTAGTTCCAGATCTGCCTCAATCAAGCCAAGGTAATTCTTCTCACTACTTAGAAATATACTCTTACACATGACTGGAGAACAAATTTAGTAAAGTACTTCCAAAAGGAAGATGAAAATGCCTTAGATCGGTCAAAGATACATTCTGACCAAGTAAAGAGGTTGATTTTATTTTTACTATTGCAATAGGGAGTACACCCTAGATCTCAACATCAGGGTTTCTCAGCAGGGTGGTTTTCCCTTAGGCTTGTATGGTGATAGTAGACAAGGTACAAGTAACCTACAGTTGAAACTGTTCTGCAGTCAGGAGAGTCTCAGTTAAATAGCTAAATAGGAAATGTTTATCTCTGGTTAATTTCTGGACAAATACAGTTTTAATCTTAGCTAATCACTCATGAGACAAAGAATGAAAAGTTGGCTAAGGGAAAAAGGGAAGCGTACATGTCTGGCCTTGTCAGCAGGTTGAGGAAACGGGAGAAAGTTATGTTCCTCCTCGAGTTAGGCCTTGTGTATTAGTCAGGGTTCACCAAAGAAACAAAATTAAATAGAGTAGAATAGAGTAGAATAGAATAGAATAGAATAGAATAGAATAGAATAGAATAGAATAGAACAGAACAGAATAGAATAGAATAGCTGGGCACGGTGGCTCACACCTGTAATCCCAGCACTTTGGAAGGCCAAGGCAGGTGGATCATCTGAGGTCAGGAGTTTGAGACCAGCCTGGCCAACATGCCAAAACTCTATCCTACTAAAAATGTAAATAATTAGCCCATGTGGTGGTGTGTGCCTTAGTCTCAGCTAGTTTAGAGGCTGAGGCATGAGAATCACTTGAACTCAGGAGGTGGAGGTTGTGGTGAGCCAAAATTGTACCATTGCACTTTAGCCTGGGTGACAGAATGAAACTCTGTCTAAAAAAAAAGAAAAGAATAGAAGAGAGAGAGATAAAAAGAGATATTTATGTATTAGGATTGGCTCATGTGATTATGAAGGCCTAGAAGTCCCACAGTCTTTTTTTTTTTTGGTTTTTTTTTTTTTTTAGACAGACTTTAACTCTCATTGCCCAGGCTGGAGGGCAATGGTGCGATCACAGCTCACTGCAACCTCTGCCTCCCCGGTTCTAGCAATTCTCCTGCCTTGGCCTCCCAAGTAGCTTGGATTACAGGCATGCACCACCATGCCCAGCTAATTTTTTTTTTTTTTTTTTTTTTTGTATTTTTAGTAGAGACAGGGTTTCTCTATCTTGGTCGGGCTGGTCTCGAACTTCTGAGCTCAGGTGATCTGCCTGCCTTGGCCTCCCAAAGCGCTAGGATTACATTCGTGAGCCACGGTGCCCAGCCCCACTATCTGTTTTCTGCAAGCCAGATCTGTTCTCCTACTGTGACATTACCCAGGAAAGCTGGTGGTGTAGTTCCAATCCAAGCCTGAAGACCTGAGAACCAGGTGTGCTAATGTCTGAGGGCAAGAGAAGATGGATGGCCCAGCTTAAGTAGGGAAAGCAAATTTGTCCTTCTTCTTTTTTTGTGTGTTTTATTGAGGCCCTCAACAGATTGAATGATATTCACCAACATGGATGAGGGCGATCTTCTTTAGTTTATCAATTCAAATGCTAACCTTTTCTGGACACACCCTCACAGACATACTCAGAAATAATGTTTTACCAAAAATCTGGGTGTTTGTAACCCAGTTACACTGACATGTAAAATTAACCATCACACCTTATCATACCTCCCTCTCTCTTGTTTAAGACAACCATAAGCTGATTCTTAAATAACTACATCTGAAAACAAGGCAATGAGGAATAAATTGTCCAAATTTATACCATTGTCAATTCAATTTCAGTTCTGGTGTTTAAATCTATCAAGGTTTATAGCTTTGCAGCCATATTGGTGGTTAGGAAGACAGGGTTAAGTCCTTTCAACCCAGATTCAGGATCGTTTTTTCCAGAAGACTAAGTCTCCAACCTAAAATTCGTATAAGGACTATGGTGGGATGTCTAGAGGAAACACATCATTGACCTGCTGGTGATAAGTAGGAATGGATTTAACAAATCCTTGGTGGTACTTAAGTATTAGATGGAATCAAATAAGAGTCTCATAAAATCAAGAAAAGTATGGATCCTCCCTGGCCTGTCAGTAATTATTTCATAAGAAGATAATCAATGTTGACTGTAGGGGCAGGAGTGAGGGATCAACAGGGCTCAGGTCAAGACATTGAGTCAAGGCAGTTGGAGTTCCTCAGTGAATCTGAGTGGTTTGGCTGGTTGGCTGACTCTGTTTTTCCAGAGGATTAGAGGGGGTACAGATGATGCAATTTTTATGACTAAATGCACTTGTTGAATATCTTGAATAACTTTACTGGTAAAATGAGCGCCACTATTACTAGAAAGGAACAACTCATTGCCCTAGAGTTGTCTCTTAGCAACAATGGTGCTGGTAGCCTGTTTGCAAGAAAAAACTTCTAACGATTCTGAAAACATGTAAACTATGGTTAGAATATATTCCTACTATGAAACTTTAAGATGTGAATTAAATCCATTTGCCAATGGAGAAAGAATCCCAAAGGAGTTGGTTCTCATCCTTATCTTTACATTATTACAAGGATTTTATTTCTGGTAGATGGTGCAAATTGAGGTTACCTGTTCAATATGAGGGCTTCAGGCACTCTCACCAATATTTTAAATTTATGACAGGCAGCCAGGAACAAATACAGAGAATGAAATAACTGTAAAAAGTTGCACCACATTTTATCCTACTAGACATTATTGGTCCAAGGTCATTTCAGGCTAAGGGCTCCTCAGCATTCGAAATGAATTCCAACAATTCATATTGATTTTATAGGCTGATACCAAAAGAAGAACTTCTTGGGTTAGATTCCCTCTCGAAATGGCTAAGTGCTTTTAATTACATTTCAAACATCTGCAGCAACAATCACAGCTCTGTCCTAGTTTTTGCAGCCCCAAGATTGACAGACACCATCTTTGCCGACAACAGTTCTGATTCAACCTCAGCTTGAGTTGTGAGAATTTGTAGTTGGGACCCTTATCTGAGCTGTCATCATTATGTTTTATCAACCACAAGCAAATGGCTATCCTCGGATGGTGCATATCCTACTAAGATTGCCTCAAATAAGAATGCTGGAGAAACTGAACTCTAATATTGCCAGGGATTTTTTTATTTCTAAGGTTTAACATTTTCATTTTCAATGACTGAATTGAATTTTCTGTATTACTTATTAGAGGAGGGAAGCAGGTGGTGACAGCTCAGGGGAAAAGCTGCCATGATGGTCTTCCTCTAGGATGGGGGTCAATCCACCATCTGTTTTTATGAAGTCCGCAAGTTCCAATGGTTTATGCATTTTTTAAGTGAATAGGGAGTAAACCAAAAGCATAACAACATGAAAATCATATAAAATTATAATTTCACATGAAAATTATATGAAACTCCAATTTCCATGTCTATAAATAAAGTTTACTTGGAACACAGTTGCATTCATTCATGTATTGTCTATTGCTACTTTCACCCTAGCAGTTTAACAGAGACTGTTGTGTTAGCCAGCAAAAGCTAATGTATCTACCATCTGGCCTTTTAAGAAAACGTTTACTGACCCCTACTCTAATGTTCTGGAGACAAAGAAAAACTCCCTCTAAAAGTCTGCCCTAATACTTTTATCTATTTTTGCCCAAAGAGTAAGCTTCTTGTGAGACCTTGTAAAAATTAGACTAAATATTTATCTTTAAGGGACACAAATGGGCAAAAGTTGGCCCTGATTCCATGATTGACTTCTCAGGCATCCTGCCATTATAACTTGATGACAGCAAAATCCTCAGAAGCACATCCTCAGGTGCCATCTGGCAAGGAATTTTTAGCTCTGTCTCCTGAGAAATGAGCAGAGACACAAAGAAAATAATTATTCTCCTTTGACTCTTGCAACAGCTGAAGAGGAGTCAGCTGGAATTCCCATACTTACTAGTAAAACTCAGAAGCAATAGCCCAAAAAGCTGCACCACCAATGGTAAAAGGATACGTTTGCTCAGGGGTCAGGATGGAGGTGGGGAGGACAGAGTATAGCTGGGCATGGCACGGAGGACAGGTGATTTTGTGCTTTTGGTGTTGGTCTTTTCATCCCTTCTTGTGTTTAAATTGGTGTTTAGCTCCTTTGGTGTTTCTGAAGGCAATTTAAGCGGAGTTAATTTAAAATACATAGTGTTATGATAAACAAAGATCTTTTGAAACCTTGCTTGACAGTAAGTGATCTCATTAATTTGGCAAGGCAAGAAAACATTAAATGGTCACAGGGATATATCACCAGTTTCCGACTACTTTATTCGTAAGGAAATGCCGCACTTAGGTTTTATTCTGTGTTCTCTTGTCATTCTTTCTCTGCTGTCAACACCTTCCCTTATTCCTTCTCTGTGTTTCCTTCTCCTCTCCCAACATTTAAAAGTGGGCTTTCTTGGCAGGGTGTAGTGGATCATGCCTGTAATTCCAGCATTTTGGGAGGCCAAGGCGGGAGAATCACTTGAGGCCAGGAGTTCGAGACCAGCCTGGCTAATATGGCCAAACCTAAAAATATAAAAATTAGTCTGGCATGGTGGTGGGTGCTTGTAATCCCAGCTACTTGGGATGCTGAGACAGGAGAATCGCTTGAACCCAAAAGGTGGAAGTTGCAGTGTGCTGACATCGCGTCACTGCATTCCAGCCTGGGTGAGAGAATGAGATTCTATCTCAAAAAATAAAATAAAATAAAAATGTGGGCTTTCTTTAGGATAAATGCTACCTTATCCTTTTTCCTTTCCCACTCCAATTTTTCTACCTAGGGAATCCCATCCACACCTATGGTTTTAAATAAAGTTTATATGCTCTGACTAAAAAATAAAAATAATCTCTCACCCTTACTGAAAAGTCCAGACTATTTGTAACACTGCCTATGCAACATTGCCTCTTGAATGTGTAAAATGGACCTCAGACTCAGTCTGCCAATGGTATCATGATACTCCCCTGCAAACCTGTCTTCCTCCAGGGTTTCCTATTGTGGTGAATGAATGGCATCCACATCCACTCAGGAAAAAAAACCGGGAGTCGTTTTTGACATCCTCCCCGACATGTCCTCTATCCAAACAACCATGAAAATGAGTCTTGTTTCTTAAATGCTATGTCATCAAATATGCCCACTTCTTTTCATCTCTATTCCCACCTTTCTAGTTGAAGCTGCTTGAATCTCTGATCTATGGCCATAGACTCCTAATGGTTTCCCAGAATATATTCTTGTGCAGTCTCCCATCTCCCTCCAATCTCAACACAGGAGTCAAAAGAGGCGTATAAAAACGCAACTTTGATTGTGTCTTTCCTTTGCTCTAAATCCTTCAATGGCTTCCAAGTTTTACAAAAGTGAAAAATATTATTTTTATTTTTATTTATTTATTTTGAGACAGAGTCTCACTCTGTTACCCAGGCTGGATTGCAGTGGCACGATCTCAGCTCACTGCAACCTCCACCTTCTGGGTTCAAGCAATTCTCTGCCTCAGCCTCCCAAGTAGCTGAGATACAGGCACCCGCCACCATGCTCAGCTAATGTTTTTGTATTTTTAGTACAGATGGGTTTTCACCATCTTGGCCAGGCTGATCTTGAACTCCTGACCTCGTGATCCACCTGCCTCTGCCACCAAAAGTTCTGGGATTATAGGCGTGAGCCACCGTGCCCAGCCTTTTTTTTTTTTTTTTTTGAGATGGAACCTTGCTCTGTTGTCCAGGCTGGAGTACAATGGAACAAACTGGGCTCACCGCAACCTCCACCTCCCGGTTCAAGCTGTTCTCCTGCCTCAGCTTCCTGAGTAGCTGGGAATTACAGGCATACACCACCACATCCAGGTAATTTTTGCATTTTTAGTAGAGACGGGGTTTCACCATGTTGGCCAGGCTGGTGTCAAACTTCTGACCTCAGGTGATTCACTGGCTTCAGCCTCCCAGAATGCTGGGATTATAGGCGTGAGCCACCATGCCCAGCCAAAAATGTTATTCTTAATAAACAAAGCCACAAACCTTGCTGGATCTTACCTTTCTCAATATCACCAGTCTTATTAGATAGTACTCCTTCCGTCTGCTTCACTGCCCTGGTCTTTTCTCATTTTCCCAAATGTTCCATTTTCTTTCCAGCTACAGAATTCTTCCACAAGCTGTTTCCTCTCCCAGAGTGCAGCTGAAATGTTATTTACTCACAATAGAACTACCTCAAGACCACTTCAGAGAGACATAATGCTGCTGAATGTCAAAGAAGTCTTGGTCTTTAGAGTCTCCATCCCTTCTCCAGAGAATCTCTGTTGTCCCTAAGCAAGTTTACTCACATGACACTCCCTCCACCCCTTCACCACGATAGGAAACCCTGGAGGAAGACTGGCTTGCACAGGAGCATGACGATGCCATCGGGAGATGCTGAGTCTGAGATCCATTTTAAACATTTGAGAGGCAATGTTGAATAGGCAGTATTCTAAATAGTCTAAATTGTCATCCAGGGTGTGAGATCATTACTGTTTTTTAGTCAGAGCATATGACTGTGCTAAAGTTAAAAAGAGATTTAAAAGAACAGTTTTAGGCTGGGCACGATGGCTCACGCCTGTAATCCCAGCACTTTGGGAGGCTGTGGTATATGGATCACCTGAGGTGAGGAGTTCGAGATCAGCCTGGCCAACATGGTGAAACCCTGCCTCTACTAAAAATACAAAAATTAGCCAGGCGTGATGGTGGCCACCTCTAATCCCAGCTACTTGGGAGGCTGAGGCAGGAGAATTGCTTGAACCTGGGAGGTGGAGGTTGCAGTGCGCCAAGATCGCGCCATCTTACTCCAGCCTGGGCAACAGAGTGAGACTCTGTCTCAAAAAAAAAACAGTTTTAGTCAACCCACTAAAAAAAAAAAAAAAAGACCTCCCTCAAGGGGCAATGAGTACCTTCTCGCTTTATATTTTTTATGCTTACATAATTAACAAGGTTCCTTCAAATTAATGAATGGAGAAACACTATTCTTTTGCTTATTCCTTCTTTCAGTAAATATTTATGGAGTGTCTATTGCATTCCAGGCACTATTCAAAGTACTGAGGATACAGTAATAAACAAGACAAAAGCTTTTCCCTCTCATGCAACATACATTCAGAAGCTTTTATTGAGCTGAACTCAGAATGTATGTATATTAATCTGCAGAGTGAAAGTATTCACTTACAAAGGGATGAGGACAATTGAGGTACTTCATTAGACAAATAGGACAGTAAAAGTCAGGCAATGTGAAGAACATGGGCTTGCTTTCTTCTGCCTTTTCTGTATGATTGACTCAATTCTCCACTTTGCTCTGCTGGTGGAATTGTTGTTTAAGAATGTTCAGAACACTCATATTGTTGAAATTTAGGGATCTAGAGATGAAACGAGCTGATATATGTAATTATAACGTAGTGTTACTTAAGATTAAATGCTTTTCAAATTTATGTTTATAATGATACGTTACAGCTACATAGAATATTTTTCCCTGTGGTTTCTCCCATGCATTACCTCTTCACATTTCTCATATTGCTAGAATGTAAGGGGCAATTATTACCTTTCAATTTTGTAGACAAGGAAACAGATATTTAGTGAGTGACTTTTCTAAGTAATAATGTTTGACTATAAGACAATCTGATTACAGGTTAATAAGGGAATGAAATTACACCTGCAAAAGTTCCCCAGCATTGTGGCTCAGACTTTTACATGAACCAAGGATATGACCTTAGACATATTCATTTTCTCTCTCTTGGTTTCAGCTTCTTCATCTGGAATATTGGGTGATGGGCTAGATCCATATTCAGCCAGTCTTTATTAGGCATCTGTTATGTGCAAGTCATGTACTAGATGTGTTCAATGTTACATTCAAGTAAATTAGGGAAGGTGCAGTGACTCACAGTGGCCTGTAATCCCAGCACTTTGGGAGACTGAGGCAGGAGCATTGCATGAGCCCAGGAGTTTGAGACCAGCCTGGGCAGCAGAGCGAGACCCCATCTCTACAAAAAATAAGAAATTATGTGTGGTGGCACACTCCTGTAATCCCAGCTACTCAGAAGGCTGAGGCGGGAGGATCATTTGAGCCTAGGAAGTAGAGGCTGCAATGAGCTATGGTCATGCCACTGCACTCCAGCCTAGGTGACAGAGTGAGACCCTGTCTCTTAAAAATTGTTTTTAATTTACTGTAATTGAACTCTCACAGCAAATGAAGAAAACTAGGCACCAAGAAGTTAAGTAATTTGCCCAAGGTAAGCCAGCTAAAGCTAGAGTCAATATGTTAATCCAGATGTTTTGACTTCAAAATAAATCATTTCTCCTGTCTATGTAGTGAACAAATAAAAATGGTGGAGCAAGTAAGAAAATTACTTACACATAGTAAAGAATAGAAAGACTGAATATACACCAAACATTTATGATTCACTAAAATATACATGAGTCACTCAATCCTTCTTGAATACCTTCATTTAAATTCAGCATTCTTGGAGTTATAGAAAAATATAAACATGTTTTGATTTATTGACATGTCAACTAAAATAATCATATTACCAAAGTACTAAAAATGTTTGTGCAATGAATAATATAATGTATCTAAATTATAATTTTTTATATTTCATTAATTTATACAACCAAATTAGGCATAATGTAATAATGTTTGAGGCCTCTAAGTGATATAACAAAATACTAAAAAATAAATGTATAAGTTCAAATAACAGGAAGTTGTGTTATCAACATATTGGTAAAGAGGTAGATTTAAGAAAGGCATAATTTCAAATATCCCTTCTCATTCTGCTTGGCTTAACAAATGGATTTTGGTATGTTAACTGACACAAAGGAAGAAGGAAGTTTTTCCTTTGCTTAAGAAAAACGATCTTGATGAAATGTCACAATTGGCAAATCTGCACTGAACCTATCATTACTAGTTATTAGTTGGCTAATAGATGATCGTCATTATGGTTGGCATTATTGGAACCAAATCTGATAATAACATAGATAGCCAATATAAAAAGGCAGATTGTAATGATATTTGGGCAATAGATACTCAGAAAATAATGCTTTTGGGGGAAACTAGCTATATTTCTGGTGTGGGCTATATGTTTAAATTTCTCCCAAATTCTTCTTTCTTCTGTCATGTAATATGTTATCAGTATTATTTAGGAATATTTAATTTTACCATGGAAAATAAAAGGGGGAAAGCAAGGAGGATATATGATGCTAAGTAGAAGCCAATAGCTTATGAGACATAGAAAAAGTTAAGTTGAGTACATATGTGGTACACTGGTAAAAACAGTGGAACAAATAAGAAAATTTAGTTTAATTGAACCCTCACAGAAAATGAAGAAAACTAGGCACCCAGAAGTTAAATAATTTGCCTAAGGTAAGCCAGCTAAAGCTAGAGTCAAAAGCTAAAGCTAGAAAATTACATAGTAAAGAATAGAAGGACTGAGTATCACCAAATATTCATTGATTCTCTTAATATGCAGATGAGGCATATGAGGCACTCGATATTTATTGCACTGAAAATCAGCCACCCATTGGTGACATCCAGTCCACATATCCTCTGTTCAAGAAGAACAACAAAATACATAAATGCTTACTGGGCTATTTGGCAAGTTATAATTTTGGCCAGGCATCATTGCCCCTTCATCTCTCTAACAGAGCAAATGGCCCTATGTATTTTACATCTGTAGGGCCCCTTTGTTCTTGGAACTCAACTCTGGTTTTTGTATTCACACTGTTGGTGGGGAAAGCTGATGTGGCTGAGTTTGGCAACAGAAAGACAAAAAAGTGAACTAATCCAGACAGTTCATATGAGCATTGTGTGATATTCAGGCTATGCGACCTTTCATCTGTTTGTGCCCTATCCTTCATGGAGTAATCTACCCTCTTTCCTCTGCTTCTCATTGTATGTTTTAGACTGATGTAATAAACTATGTGATTTGAGCATCTTAATTTGAACCGTGAGCCTTCCTATTCCATGACGTCTGTGCTAACCTGCCTGGTTGTATACTTGGAGACTACCATTGCATGAAAGTAATTCCTCACATGGCACTGCTGGTCAATTTTTGCTTCATATTTCTTCCTTATATTTATAACTGATAGTAATTACACTGGAGTGGGTAAATAATACACCATTTCAGAAAGGTATTTGATCATCTAAAGAGAGCATTTAGCTGTCACAGGAATACATTCCAATAGTAGTCTGGCTGCAACAGACAAAAGAAGAATTCATGGTTCAGCAGGATAAAATCATAGCACTTTAAAACTGATTCCAGTTCAAGCTCTTATTTTGAAAGATGAGATATAGTGACTTGCCAAACATCACTATTTCTAGCAACTAGTAAGACAGAACAGGAGCCAGTGCTGTCTGAAGAAGCTAGAGGTTATTTGAGATACTACTGCTGTTCCTATCTGGATCTTGAATAATGACGAAGCTCATATGATAGCACACGCTATATAATGCCCCAAAATATAAACTACAGCTGTCAAAATTAACAAATTAACGTTAAATGATGCAAAAATAAACAGAGAATGTCTGTTTATTAACAGCGCTTGTAGAGGTGTCACTGAGACATTTTTAAGTGCTAAAAATTGCTGTTCTCTCCTGCTGTTAATTTCTTCATGACATTACAGATTTCCATTTGACTACAGAATACTGAACTGTGGTCAGTCATCTCAAGTTAGTTGACTTTATCTGGGAGTTTATTCCTAGTTATTCAAAATAGTTAACTCTAACAAAACTTTTAGTCACTAGCTAATATAGACAAGGAACTGTGATGTTTAGAACATAAAAATGAATAAAATTTAACTCTCTGAATCAACAAATATTTTTGAGTTCTATGTGTCAGGCACTGTTCTTGGCCCTAGAAAACCATAATAACAGTGGCTTAAACCAGGGAATATTCACTATTGGTAAATAAATCCTGAGAGTTGATTGGCAGTTCAACTATGACCTCAGGGACCTAGATGGTATCTGTCCTTCCGTTTTCTTTCATTACTTTTGGAATTTTCTTTTAGGCTGTTTGTCTGGTGGTCACAGAATACTTGCTTCAGCTCCAGGCGTCACAGGACAATGTCCTCACAAGACCACATCCAAAGCATGAAGAATGGGTGTACTGCAAGAGAGGTCTTCTCAAGGAAGCCTCTTTTCAACACACACACACACACACACACACACACACTCACACACACTCACACACACCCCCACTTCATTCTGCCACTTCTCAGTCAACTTCCCCTCACATTGGTGTTGACTAGAGTAACTTTCTAAGATGTTACTATGTTATAGTTTGTGCTGTCCAAAATGGTATTCACCAGGGGCATGTAGCTTGTGAGCACTTGAATTACGGCTAGACTGACTAAAGAACTAAATGTTTAGTTTTATTTAATTTTAGTTAATTAAAATTAAAATTTATACCTAGGTGTAGTGGCTCAAGCCTGTAATCCCAGGACTTTGGAAGGCTGATGCAGGAGGATTGCTTGAGTTCAGGAGTTTGAGATCATCCTGGGCAACGTAAGACTCCACCCCTAAAAAAAAAATTAGCTGGTCATGCGGTGTGTGCTCATTTTCCTAGCTGCTCAGGAAGTTGAGGTGGGAAGATTGCTTGAGCCCAGGAGTTTGAGGCCACAGTGAGTTATGATCCTGCCACTTCACTCCAGCCAGGGTGACAGATTGAGATCCTGTCTCTTTCTCTTTTTTTTTTTTGAGATGGAGTTCACTCTTGTTACCCAGGCTGGAGTGCAATGGTGCAATCTTGGCTCACTGCAACCTCTGCCTCTCAGGTTCAAGCAATTCTCCCGCCTCAGCCTCCCGAGTAGCTGGGATTTCAGGCATGTACCACCACGCCTGGATAGTTTTGTGTATTTTTAGTAGAGACAGTATTTCTCAATTTTGGTCAGTCTGGTCTTGAACTCCCAACCTCAGGTGATCCGCCTGCCTCAGCCTCTCAAAGTAATGGCATTACAGGAGTGTGCCACCGCGCCCAGCCCCGAGAGCCTGTCTCAAAAAAAAAAAAAAAAATTATTTATCCACATGTATCTGGAGGCTATGTGAAAGAAAAATAAATCTTGGGACCCTAAAATCATTAAGCTAAAGGGAAAACTCAAGCTGGGAACTGCCTAGGGCAAATCTGCCTCCCAGTCTATTCAAAGTCATTGCTGTACTCAACAAGATAAATACATATCTGATTGCCCCCTTTGGAGAGGCTAACCAGGAACTCAAAAGAATTCAACCATTTGTCTCTCACCTATCTCTGACCTGGAAGCTCCCTCCCTGCTTAAAATGTATAAAACCAAGCTGTGTCCCGATCACCTTGGGCACATGGACCTCCTGAGGCTGTGTCACAGGCCCACATCCTTGACCTTGGAAAAATAAACTTTCTAAATTGACTGACACCTGTCTCAGATGTTCTGGGTTTGCAGCTACCATACTGAACAGCACAGCCTTTAATTCTTCTTGGCTAGGACTGGACCATATGACCACCAACAGAGGCTGGGAAAGGGATTACCTAGCTTAAGGGAGAAAAAGTTTGAGAATGGCACTTTGGCAGCAACCAACAGTGCGTGTAATAAAAAGTAATTAAGAAGAGCATCATAGAGCTGATATTAGTGGGAAAGGCTAACAATATAAAAATGTAAACAAATAAGAAAATAAGCTACGTGTAGGTTTGGACAAGCTGTGAAGATTATCTAGATTCCATCTAGATAACAAGTATAGATTCTAGAGTAATGTAATAGGGAATAATGGAAGGTGGGAGGGAGTGATTTAAGAAGCAGATAAAGAAAAGCTCTCATAAGCTCATAGTCTGATAGAGAAGAAAGACGACATGTAAAAAAATTATTATTAAATTGGATACACACATATTTATTATATATAAACATGTATACTTACATATGTACACACTCATTGTTTACACATATAAATATATATATTTACACACATGCATACACACAGAGTTAATACAGTTGCTCTTTAAGAAGAAAAACAGGCTGGGCATGGTGGTTCTTGCCTGTGATCCCAGCACTTTGGGAGGCTGAGGTGGGCAGATCATGAGGTCAGGAGATCAAGACCATCCTGGCTAACACGGTGAAACCCCGTCTCTACAAAAAATACAAAATACTAGCAAGGAGTGGTGCCATGTGCCTGTAGTCCCAGCTACTAGGGAGGCTAAGGCAAGAGACTCACTTGAACCCGGGAGGCGGAGGTTGCAATGAGCTGAGATCGTGCCATTGCACTCCAGCCTGGACGACAGAGCAAGACTCTGTCTCAAAAAAAAAAAAGAAGAAGAAGAAGAAAAACCAAGCATATTTATGTATTTCTCTTGTCTCCTACAAGCCTTACATAACACAGCAAGACAGGATTCGCCGCACAGAAACATTGGAATGTGGTCCATCTACCATCCTTAAAGCCACAGTTGATGCAATGCAGTTCTACTGGACAAGGTATGCCTGAGTATGGTTAACAAGCGATTTCTATAGGACATTCTAAAGTAGAACAATCACAAACACAGTGAGAACTTTCAAAGGACCTATTAATTTCTTCAGCTGGAAATGGTGTGATACTCTTGAAGCCTGAGGGAGGATCAGCAGTAGATAGACCTGTCTGGCAAGAGACTGTCTGGGCTAGGGTAGCTTACTTCAAGCTTAGATTTTGGTGTGACTGAGGGGTAAGAGACAGTTTCAGAAAGTGTCATCCTCTGAGACTTTTATAACTGTAGAAAGGATTATTTGTCATGTCCTCATAAACCCACACTGGGATATAATAATAACTCAGAGTTCTGGGCATTCAAATGACTACAATGATGAAAAAATATACTTTCTAAAGTCAGTTCCAGCTTTAATATGGTAGTCTATGTGATTTATAAAGACCTTTTTTTTCAAAGATAGTATGAGTGATTTCTGTGCAACCATGGCTGAAATTATCCGTATAATAAAAACATTTTCTCCATATTAATCCTTGGATTCATGGTACCACTTGTGATATCTCCTTTTTTCTGAAAATTCTGTACTTTTTATAACTTTTTCAACTGTAGTGAAGTAAAAAGAGGATATATACCACATTGATATTAGTATTAGTGGTAAAGTTTCAAAATAGACACATACACTTATTTCAACTATAGACTTAAAATACTCCCATACTTTAACTTCACATGAGTATTTATGGCTACATCAATATATATGGTTTTTATGGTTATTAAAAACTTTCACATTGCTTTATAGGTTGCAAATCTTATCTTGAATGCTCTGGGTCAAAAGTGGTTGTTTTTTGTTGTTGTTGTTGCTGCTTTTTTGAGATGGCATCTCGCTCTGTTGCCAGGCTGGAGTGCAGTGGCACGATCTTGGCTCACTGCAACCTCTGCCTCCTGGGTTCAAGCGATTCTCCTGTCTCAGTTTCCTGCGTAGCTAGGACTACAGGTGCACGCCACCACACCCAGCTAATTTTTGTATTTTTAGTAGAGACTGGGTTTCACCATGATGGCCAGGATAGTCTCGATCTCCTGACCTCATGATCTGCCTGCTTTGGGCTCCCAAAGTGCTGGGATTACAGGCACGAGCCACTGTACCCAGCCAAAAAAGTGGTGTTTTGTTTTGTTTTGTTTTTGAGACATGGTCTTGCTTTTTCACCAGACTGGAGTGCAATGGTGATGTCATAATTCCTTGTAGCCTTGAACTCCTGGCCTCAAGATGTCCTCCTACTTGACTTCTCAAAGTGCTGGGATTACAGAAGTGAGCCACCATAGCTGGTCAGAAGTGTTTTTATTTTGGAGTTTGGAATATTTACATATATATAATGAGATTTCCTGGGGATGGAACCCAAGTCTAAAAACAAAATTTATTTATGTTTCATATACACCTTATTCACAGAGACTGAAGGTAATTTTATACAATATTTTAAATAGTTTTATGCATGAAACAAAGTTTGTGTCTATCAAACCATCAGCGAGCAAAGGTATCCTTAGTTCAGCCACCCGAGTGGATAATCTGTGGTTATTTGCCGTCACCATCATTCCTGACTCTGAATGTATATGTTACTGATAAGCAATCATTTTCCTATGTTTATTCACACATAAGTACTTGACAGTAGAAAACATGACATACCATTAATGCAGTGAAAAAATAAAGTGTTCAGGGTAACTCAGCAGCAGAGTAGCATCCCTGGAATACCTGCATCAGCTGTGAAACAATAACAAAAACAAGCAACAGCAGCATTCAGACTCCACCTACGATGCTGTGTTTTGATTATAGAGTTACCGTACACTGTATTTTATTTTTTTAGGTGAGAAGGAACTTAGAAATAGTTGAAGGACTAGAAAGTGGGTTCTCTCCTTGGAGGCAACACCACACATCTACAACCATCTGATCTTTGACAAACCCGACAAAAACAAGCAATGGGGTAAGGATTCCCTGTTTAATAAATGGTGTTGGGAAAACTGGCTAGCCATGTGCAGAAAACAGAAACTGGACCCCTTCCTGACACCTCACACTAAAATTAACTCCAGATGGATTAAAGACTTAAACATAAGACCTAACACCATAAACACCCTAGAAGAAAGCCTAGGCAAACCCGTTAAGGACATAGGCATAGGCAAGGACTTCATGACTAAAACACCAAAAGCATTGGCAACAAAAGCCAAAATAGACAAATGGGACCTAATTAAACTCCAGAGCTTCTGTACAGCAAAAGAAACAATCATTACGGTGAACAAGCAACCAACAGAATGGGAAAAATTTTTGCCATCTACCTATCTGAAAAAGGGCTAATATCCAGAATCTACAAAGAACTAAAACAGATTTACAAGTAAAAACAAAAAAACCCATTCAAAAGTGTGCGAAGGACATGAACAGACATTTTTTAAAAGAAGACATATATGAGGCCAACAAACATATAAAAAAATGCTCATCATCACTGGTCATTAGAGAAATGCAAATCAAAACCACATTGAGATATCATCTCATGCCAGTTAGAATGGCAATCATTCAAAAATCAGGAGACTACAGATGCTGGAGAGGATGTGGAGAAATAGGAACACTTTTACACTGTTGGCAGGAGTATAAATTAGTTCAACCATTGTGGAAGACAGTGTGGCAATTCCTCAAGGACCTAGAAATAGAAATGCCATTTGACCCAGCAATTCCATTACTGGGTACATAGCCAAAGGATCATAAATTGTTCTATTATAAAGACACGTGCACAGGTATGTTCATTGCAGCACAGTTTACAATAGTAAAGACCTGGAACCAACCCAAATGCCCATCGATGATAGACTGGACAAGGGAAATGTGGCACATAAACACCATGGAATACTGTTCAGCCATAAAAAACGATGTCCTTTGTAAGGACATGGATAAATCTGGAAACCATCATTCTCAGTAAACTGACACAAGAACAGAAAATCAAACACCGCATGTTCTCACTCGTAGGTAGGTGTTGAACAATGAGAACACATGGACACACGGAGGGGAGCATCACACACTAGGGTCTGTTGCAGGGGAATAGGGG
>CAUYNB010053190.1:0-49940 GCA_963574225.1 Lagothrix lagotricha
AATCCTTTCCCCATTGCTTGTTTTTGTCAGGTTTGTCAGAGAGTGAGGCATTGCCAGGACAAGAGCAATCTGGTAGATGAAATTGTCTATGGTCAATTTCCCACATAGAACATAGTGGTTTACTACTCAGTGCAGGCATGAGACAAATGTATGTGCAGATCAGCTCCTATCTCCCTCTTCTAAGAGAAAGAGGTTTTTAGCAGATCCCTGTTACTAGTCCAAGCACTGCCTCTAGATAGTGATGGATCTTTAGTGCCAACAGCTTGGCAGGGCAGAAACAAATATCTGATAGAGTGGTGCTGTCTGCCGTATTACTGATGACAAACCAACGCTCAGACAGGGTAACTTGTTAATGGACACGCAACTTGTAGAAAGCACCTGGAACCTGAATACTAGTTAGTTTAGCCCCAGCATTCCCATGCTGAGAGACTGTCAAGTGCTAGATTCTCAACACCTGAGAAAGGCAAAACCTGAATCCCTAAAAGTGTGGGAAGTATACTAATAACCTTCCAAACCAGGGAAGTGAAGACTCAGGTTCTGCAGTGATTAGAAAAGGAGCCCCGCTGCTGTTTCTGTCCACAGCATGTATTAGAGTATAAACAAATAATCTTTTCTTTTTGATTTTTGTCAAAGATCAGATGGTTGTAGATGTGTGGTGTTAATTCTGAGGCCTCTGTTCTTTTTGCTTAGGATTGTCTTGGCTATGTGGGCTCTTTTTTGGTTCCATATGAAATTTAAAGTACTTTTCTCTTTTTCCCAATTCAGAATTCTCTCTCTCTTTAGACAGTTAATGCTGTTACAAATACTACCGATGCCAGGACAGGGCCAGTCATCACAAACAGTCCTACAGCTTCTCTGCCACATAAATATGGAAGATTCTTTTGTTTATACAGTTTTATACCAAGTCTGAAACTACGTCTGTTACTACCCCTTACTGCTAACGCCTAAGCCGTCTGAGCCTGGAACGAGGGGCTCGGAGTGGACACTGGAATGGCGGGACTCAGACTTCCTCGCTGCCACTTCTTGAGAGGTCTTCCTGTTGCTCCTCCTCACTGTCGTCGTCACTCACGACAGGCTTGGCTCTGGACCCTTGGCTCCGCTGCAGCCAGCCACCCTTCAGCCCGTCCTGTGCCTTCTCCTTCCGGCCAAGCTTGATCTTCATTTTGACAGACCAGACTCAGATTCAGAGCCTTCCTCCTCGCCCTCTTCCTCCTCCTCTCTCCTAGCCTTTGCTGTCATCCTCCTCAATTTTCTGCCGCACACTGGTGAAGACCGACTACAGGACGCTGTAGTCTTCACAGATTCAGGGAGCCCTCCAGGTCGAAGGTCTGCGCGTTCTGGCACAGCAGCTTGACGTCCTTCTCCAGGTCGTTGAGACTGCGGTATTTGTGGTTGCAGATGGGCTACTTTATCTTCTTGAAGTCCACGGGCTTGCGGATGAGCTCGTAGTACTCGTGCAGCTCCTTTCGCGAGGGCAGCTGGACGAAGACCTCGCTGAGCTGACGTCCACTGCCGCTGTCCTTGTGCTTGATCACGGCGTCTACAATCTTCTTCATCGTCTTGGTGAGGTTGGGCGGGTTCGGGGAGAGCCTCTCTGCAGGTGGCCGCCCGCGCTTCTTCTGCTTCTTGCGCTCATCGTCCTGGTCGCGGCTGCGGGTGCTGGTGGTCGCTAATGTCTCTTGTGCTTCCGTGGTGATTTCTTCTGCCGGACCTCCTCTTCCATCTCCTCCAGCGTGCCCTTCTCAATGGCCTTTGACACACGTATTAAGAACTGAAGGCCACGCTGGCATTGTAGTCCACGTGCCACACTGCTGGCTGGGTCATGGATATCGTTTCCTGTCGTTTTCTTGATCTTCTCCCTCAGTGAGTCGCTGTGGTCCACCTCTTTGCTGTGGCGGGAGCCGCAGCCGAACATCTTCTCCTCCTCCTCGCAGGTCAGCAGCTCCACCTCCGTATGGTCCTTGATGATCCACAAGGGGAGCTCGTCCTCCTCCAGGACGCGCAGCTTCCGCTTGGGGTGGCGAGCCTCCTCGCGCCTGCGCTCCAGGTCCATGCGCAAGAACAGATCAAACTCCTCCTCGTGCCAGGCGACCACCTGGTTGATGGTCTTGTGGTCCGGCACCTCGTCTTCCTCCTCTTCCTGCTCCAGGCTGGCCTGCAGGAAGGCGCATGCTCGTGGCTGGAGGGCTTCCGGTGGAACATGGCGGCTTGGATAACCTGCTGATCCACACTGAGCTTGTACTTGGCCGCAGCCAGGATCTTTTCCTCCACACTGTTGACTGTGCGGAGGCGGAGCACACGCTCCTCGTTCTGCCGTCCCGTGTGGTGGGCTCGGTTCTGTGCTCGCTGGTGCTGGTGAGGACCAGTCGCTGTCGAAATGATCACAGTGTCGGCTGACTGGAGGTTCAGGCCGAGCCCTCCCCCACACGCCCGGGTGCTGAGCGGGAAGATGAAGCAGTCGGAGCCGGGCTTGTTGAAGGTTTTCAGCAGCATGCCGCGGTCCTCCAGCCTTCGTGGTTCCATCAAGCCTGAGGTATTTAAAGCCGCGATACACAAAGTAATCTTCCATGATAGTCATGAGGGAGGTCATTTGGCAGAAACAGCAGCCCTTTGCGGTTGGTTGCTCGGAGTTTGGGAACATTTTTATGGAGAAGCTCAAATTTACCCAGGGCTCAGTCCAGTCCAGTCCTTGGACGATGCCCCCAGTGAACCCCAAGTGCTCAGAAAAGGACTCGCTGTGCTGGAACAAGGAGGGGTGGTTGCAAATCTTCCGCAGCTGCATTATGGTGTTCATCAGGGTCTTGGTGCCGTCTTTGCCCTTCTTGTCCTTCTTGGAGCCCTCAGTCAGCGGCATACCCTTGGCCTGCATGTGGCAGTAGAGCACTCGCTGCAGCGCAGACATGTCGTACTTTATGATGTACTCCAACTTTTCGGGCAACTGGGCTCCACTTCCTTCTTGAGCCGTGGCAGCAGGAAGGGCCGCGGCATAAAGTAGCTTTTTCTAATTCTGTGAAGAAAGTCCATGATAGCTTGATGGAAATAGCATTGAATCTGTAAATTACTTTGGGCAGTATGGCCATTTTCACGATATTGATTCTGCCTATCAATGAGCATGGTTTTTTGTTTTTGTTTTAAATCTGTTTGTGTCCTTTCTTATTTCACTGAGCAGCGGTTTGTAGTTCTCTTTGAAGAGGTCCTTCCTGTCCCTTGTAAGTTGAATTCTAGGTATTTTATTCTCTGTAGCAATTATGAATGGGAGTTCACTCATGATTTGGCTCTTTGCTTGTCTATTATTGGTGTATAGGAATGCTTGTGATTTTCACACATTGATTTTGTATCCTGAGACTTTCCAGTTTTATTTAACTTCTTCCCATTACTTCTTTCTTCCACACTCTCCTCACCCCTTAACATTAATTTTTCCAATCCCATCAATGCTCAAGAGGATGTAACTTAAACAACAACAACAAACAAACCCATACATTACCTATCAGTATGAATGTTTTTGGTCTGCTTCTGAAAGTGTAGAGAAAAAAATATACATTTCCTCTAAATGAAAAACAAAAATATAAAGTTGATCCAAAGTCTGAGTTTTTATTTTAATAGTTTTTGGGAAACGGGTGGTTTTTAGTTACATGGCTAAGTTTTTTAGCGGTGATTTCTGAGATTTTGGTGCACCCCATCACCCATGCAGTGTGTACTGTACCAAATGTGTAGTCTTTTATCCCTCATCCACCCTCCACCCTTCCCTTTGAGTCCCCAAAGTCCATTATATCATTCTTATGCCTTTGTGTCCTCATAGCTTAGCTCCTGCTTACAAGTGAGAACATACGATATTTGGTTTTACATTCCTGAGTTGCTTTACTTAGAATAATAGTCTCCAACTTTATCCAGGTTGCTGCAAATGCCATTACATCATTTCTTTTTATGGCTGAGGAGTATTCCATGGTGTGTGTGTGTGTGTGTGTATATGTGTGTGTGTGTGTCTCACATTTTCTTTACTTGTTGATTGATGGGCATTTCGGTTGGTTCCGTATTTGTGCAACTGTGAATTGTGCTGCTATAAACATGCATGTCCATGTGTCTTTTTCATATAATGACTTCTTTTCCTCTGTGCAGATACTCAATAGTGGGATTGCTGAATCAAATGGTAGTTCTACTTTTAGTTCTTTAAGGAATCTCCATACTGTTTTCCATAGTGATTATATTAATTTACATTCCCACCAGCAGTGTAGAAGTGTTCCCTTTTCAGCATGTCCACACCAACATCTGTTATTTTTTGATTTTTAAATTATGGCCATGCTTGCAGGAGTAAGGTGGTATCTCATTGTGATTTTAATTTGTATTTCTCTGATAATTAGTAATGTTGAGCATTTCTTTCCATATTTTGCTGGTCACTTGTATATCTTCTTTTGAGAATCGTCTATTGATGTTCTTTGCCCACTTTTTGATGAGATTATTTGTTTTTTAAATGCTGATTTGTTTGAGTTTCTTAAATTAATCCTTTGCTGAATGCATAGTTTGGGAATGTTTTCTCCCACTCTGTGGGTTGTCTGTTTATTCTGCTGAGTATTTCTTTTGCCTTTTAGTTTAATTAGGTCCCATCTATTTATTTGTTTTTGTTGCATTTGCTTTTTGGTTCTTGGTCATAAACTCTTTGCCTAAGCCAGCATCTACAAGAGTTTTTCTGATACTATCTTCTGGAATTTTTAGGTCTTAGATTTAAGTCTTTGATCCATCTTGAGTTGATTTTTGTGTAAGGTGAGAGATGAAGATCCAGTTTCATTCTTTTATAAGTGGCTTGCCAATTATCCCAGTACCATTTTTTTTGGTACAGATTGTCCTTTCCACACTTTTTGTTTGCTTTGTTGAAGATGAGTTGGCTGTAAGTATCTGGCTTTATTTCTGGGTTCTCTATTCTGTTCCATTGGTCTACATTCCTATTTTTATAGCCTTGTAGTATTGTTTGAAGTGGGGTAATGTGATGCCACCAGGTTTGTTGCTTGCTTAGTCTTGCTTTGGCTATGTAGGCTCTTTTTTTGTTCCATAGAAATTTATGATTTTTTTTCTAGTTCTGTGAAGAATGATCATGGTATTTGGATGGAAATTGCACTGAATCTGTAGATTGCTTTGACAGTATAGTCATTTTCACAATATTGATTCTACCCATCCATGAGCATGGTATGTGTTTCCATTTGTTTGTGTCACCTGTGATTTCTTTCAGCAGCGTTTGGTAGTTTTCCTTGTAGAGATCTTTCACCTCCTTGCTTAGGTATATTCCCAAATATTTTATTTTATTTCACAGCTGTCTTAAAGAGGATTGAGTTTCTTGATTTGATTCTCAGCTTGGTTGCTGTTGGTGTATAGCAGTGCTACTGATTTGTGTACATTGAGATTTTGTATTCTGAAACTTTGCTGAATTCATTTGTTAGACCTAAGAGCTGTTTGCACAAGTCTTTAGGGTTTTCTGGGTACACAGTCATATTATCTATGAACAGTGACAGTTTGACTTTCTCTTTACCAATTTGGATGCCCTTTATTTCCTTCTCTTGTCTAATTGCTCTGGCTAGGACTTCCAGTTTTATGTTAAATAGAAGTGGTTGAAAGTGGGCATTCTTGGTTTGTTCTAGTTCTCAGAGGGAATGCTTTCAACTTTTCCCCATTCAATATAATGTTGACTATGGGTTTGTCATAGATTACTTTTATTATCTTGAGGTATATCCCTTCTGTGCCAGTTTTGCTGAGGATTTTAATCATAAAGGGATGCTGGATTTTGTCAAATGCTTTTTTGTGTGTTCAAAGAGATGGTCATATAATTTTTGTTTTTAATTCTGCTTATGTGATGTGTCACATTTATTGACTTGCATATGTTAAATCATTCCTGCATCCCTGGTATACAAACCCATTTGATCATGATGGATTATCTTTTTGATATGCTGTTGGATTCAGTTAGCTGGTATTTTGTTGAGGATTTTTGCATTTGTGTTCATGCAGGATGTTGGTCTGTAGTTTTCCTTTTCTGTATGTCCTTTCCTGAATTTGGTATTAGGGTCATACTGACTGCATAGAATGCTTTAGCGAGGATTCACTCTTTCTCTATCTTTTGGAATAGTTTCAGTAAGATTGGTACTAATTCTTTGAATGCCTGATAGCATTCAGCTATGAATCCATCTGGTCCTGGACTCTTTTTTTGTTGACAACTTTAAAAATTACTGTTTCAAGCTTGCTACTAGTTATTGGTCTGTTCAGAGTTTCTATTTCTTCCTGACTAATGTAGGAGGGTTGTATATTTTCAGGAATTTATCCATCTCCTCTAGATTTTCTAGTTTGTGCATGTAAGGGTGTACATAGTAGCCTTGAATGATCTTTTGTATTTCTGTGGCATTGGTTGTAATATCTCCCTTTTCATTTCTAATTGAACTTATTTGGATCTTCTCTCTTCTTTTCTGGTTAATCTCACTAATGGTCTATCAATTTTGTTTATCTTTTCAAGGAATCAGCTTTTTGTTTCATTTATCTTTTGTATGTTTGTTTGTTTCAGTTTCATTTAGTTCTGCTCTGATCTTTGTTATTTCTTTTCTTCTGCTGGGTTGGGGTTTGGTTTATTCTTGTTGCTCTGGTTCCTTGAGATGTGACCTTAGATTGTCTGTTTGTGCTCTTTTAGACTTTTTGATATAGACATTTAATGATATAAACTTTCTTCTTAGCACCACTTTTGCTGTATCCCAGAGGTTTTGTGTCACTATAGTTATTCAGTTGAAAGAATTTTTTAATTTCCATCTTAATTTCATTCTTGATCCAAAGATAATTCAACAGTTATTTAATTTTCATGTATTTGTATAATTTTGAGGTTTCCTTTTGGAGTTAATTTTCGGTTTTATTCCACTGTGATCTGAGAGGATACTTGATATAATTTTGATTTTCTTAGATGTATTGAGAGTTGTGACATATGGTCTATCTTGGAGAATGTTTCATGTGCTAACAAAAAGAATGTAAATTCTGCAGTTGTTGGGTAGAATGTTCTGTAAATATCTGTTACGTCCATTTGTTCTAGGGGTATAGTTTAAGTCCATTGTTTCTTTGTCGACTTTCTTCCTTGATGGCCTGTCTTGTGCTGTCTGCGGAATATTGAAGTCTCTTACTATTATTGTATTGGCATCTATCTCATTTCTTAGATCTAGTAGTAATTGTTTTATAAATTTGGAAGCTCAGTGTTAGGTTATATATATTTAAGATTGTGATATTTTTCTGTTAGACTAATCCTTTTATTATTATATAAAGTCCCTCTTTGTATATATTTTTTTACTGTTGTTGTTTTAAAGTCTATTTTGCTTGATATAAGAATAGCTATTCCTGTTTGCTTTTAATTTCCATTTGTGTGGAATATCTTTTTTCACCCCTTTAAGTTTATGTGAGTCCTTTGTATTAGGTGAGTCTCTCGAAGACAGCAGATATTTGGTGGATTTTTATCCATTCTGACACTCTATATCTTTTAAGTGGAGCATTTAGGCCATTTGCATTCAACGTTAGTATTGAGATGTGAGGTACTGGTCTATTCATTATGCTAGCTGTTGCCTAAATACCTTTTTTTCATTGTGTTACTGTTTTATAGGCCCTGTGAGATTTATGCTTTAAGGGGGTTCTGTTTTTGTGTATTTTAAGATTTTGTTTCAAGATTTAGAACTGCTTTTTAACATTTCTTACAGTGCTGGCTTGGAAGTGTCAAATTCTCTCAGCAGTTGTCTGAAAAAGATCTTATCTGTTCTTTATTTATGGAGCTTAGTTTCACTGGATACAAAATGCTTGGCTGACAGTTATTTTGTTTGAGGAGGCTAAAGGTAGGATCTGAATCCCTTCTGGCTTGTAAGGTTTCTGCTGAGAAATCTATTATTAATCTGATAAGTTTTCTTTTATAGGTTACCTGATGCTTTTGTCTCACAGGTCTTAAGATTCTTTTCTCCATCTTGATATTAGATAACCTGTGCCTAGCTGATGGTCTTTTTGTGATGACTTTCCCAGGTGTTCTTTGAGCTTCTTGTATTTGGATGTCTAGATCTCTAGCAAGGCCAGGGAGCTTTTCCTCAATTATTCCCCCAAAAAAGTTTTTCAAACTTTTAAATTTCTCTTCTTCCTTAGGAATACCAATTATTAGCTTTGGCCATTTAATATAATCCCAAATTTCTTGGGGGCTTTGTTCATTTTCAAAAATTCTTTTTTCTTTGTCTTTGTCTGGTTAGGTTAATTTGAAAGCCTTGTCTTCAAGCTCTGAAGTTCTTTCTTCTACTTGTTCTAGTTTATTGTTAAACCTTTCCAGTGCATTTTGTATTTCTCTAAGTGTGTCTTTCATTTCCAGAAGTTATGATTGTTTTTCTTTATGATATCTATTTCTGTGGAGAATTTTTCATCCATACCCTCTATTGTTTTTTTAAAATTTCTTTAAGGTGGTTTTTACCTTTCTCTGGTATCTCCATGAATAGCTTAATAATCAAGCTTCTGAATTATTTGTCTGGCAATTCAAAGATTTCTTCTTAGTTTGGATTTATTTCTGGGGAGCTCATATGATCTTTAGGGGGTTTTATAGAGCCCTATTTTGTCATATTAACAGAATTTACTTTTCTGGTTTCTTCTCATTTGGGTAGATTATTTCAGTGGAAGAGTCTGGAACTCAAGGCCTTCTGATCATATTCTTTTGCCCCATGAGCTGATCCCTTGGTGTGATACTCTCTTCTTTTCCTGAGGGATGGGGCTTCCTGAGAGCCAGAGGGCAATGATTATTATTGCTCTTCTAGGTCTAGTCACTCAGCAAGGCTACCAGGCTTTGGGCTGGTTCTGGGGAATGTCTGCAAAGAGTCCTGTGATGTGATCTGTCTTCAGGTTTCCCAGCTATGGATACCAGCACCTGCTCTAGTGTAGATGGCAGGAGAATGAGGTAGACTCTGTGAAAGTCCTTGGTTGTAGATATGTTTAGTGTGCTGGCCTTCTCTAATGCTGGTTATGCTAGTAGTAAAGTCACGTGGACACACTCAGGACCACTGGTTAGCCAGGATGTTGCAGGCATTGGACTTAGTAACTGTTTTCTTCTTTCTGGGAGTAGGGTTACTCTGTTTAGAGTTTCTATAATGGCCTAAGTTGGTTGGTCTCCAGCCAGGAGGTGGCAGTTTCAAGAGAATATCAGCTGCAATAGTAGGAGGAGGATCTAAGCTTGCCCTAATTTGACCAGGGCAAGTATTTTGGTTTCTCAGGTGATGAGTAGAGCCATAAACCTCCCAAGAGTTTATGTCTTTTGTGTTTGGCTACCAGGGCAGGTAGAGAAATGCCATCAGGTCAGGGCAGGCTTAGATGGGTCTGGGCTCAGGCCCTCCTTGGGTGGGGCTTGCCACAACCACTGTTAGGGGTGGGGGTATGGTTCTCAGGCCAATGAAGTTATGTTCCAGAGAGGATTAAAGCTGCCTCTGCTGGGTCATATAGTTTGCCAGAAAAGTGGGGGATAGTTGGTAGTGAAAGGCTTCATCCAGCTGCCATGCAGTTGGTGAGTAGTCTTGCTCCTGCAGTGCCCTGCTCAGACCTTTTTCCAGGCCTTATGATTCCCTACTGAGAAAGCAAGCATGGCTTTCAGGCCTTGCCCCTCCCTGTTTGCCCACAATGTTGGCAGCAGCTCCTGTGCTTGTATATGCAGCAGTTTCTGTTCACACCCTGGGCTCTGCTCAAGAAAATTAGTGCCCAGTCAAAATTATTACAAATTTCATTTGGGAGCTCATTTCACCCTGTGACCGCTCCCCTGCCCAATTCAGCTGGCTGTCTTCCCCAAGGACCCCTGTGAGTTATAGTCAGGGATGGTGTCCCTGGACTCAGGCTGGAGACTGGGTGCCTACAGGGCTCTTCCTGCTGCTGCTTCTACTTTTATATTTTGTGTGGCTCACTAAATCCATTTCAGCTCTAGGTAAGGTTAAGTCCTTCTCCTGTGATCTGGATTTTCAGATTCCCCCATGGGGATGTATGTTCTGAGGCAGGTTTTTCCCCTCTCACACTTTGGGGACTTGCAGTTTTTTGCCTGTCTTGTGAACTTTGCTGTGGCATGCTGTTTCCTTCAAAGGATCCATGAATTCTTTCAGTTTTCCTAGTGCGTTCCTGTGGTGGTTCTTGAAGCAAAACGGTATAAGTCTCCACACCCTGTTCTGTCGGTCCAAATGGGAGCTGCACGTTAGCCCTGTCTCTTATTTGTGATCTTCCTCCTAATCCTCCTGAGTATAACTTTTGTGTGATCTAATTTTTTTTAGTCTTAGTCTTAATTTGAGGCATCAAGTTTGTTTTATTTTGTTAAGACTTGGATAACCTGGGCATTGAAGTACCTTATAAGTAATGGTGTTTCTTGCAAGATCTGGCTAGTATTTCAGTTCTAAGCTGTATTCCTATTACCATAGAAACCTGAGTGCAGGGAAAAAACAAACAAACAAAAAAACAAAAACATAGGAAAGAAAGAAAACAATTTGGGATTGGAGTCAGAAAACTTGGGATTGAAATTTAGCATTGTCTGATCAGAGTGACAGCAGCAGCAAATGTTGATTGAGCACTTGCTGTATGTCAAGTGCCTTTTTTTCTAATTTTCTCACAGACTTACTAGCTGTATGATTGTGAGAAAGTCCCATAATCTTTCTTAATCTAGTTGTAAATGAAAATAATACTGTGTACCCATCTTATTTCGTAAGGTTGTTATGTGACTCAAATGAGATGTTAAGTAACATAAATAGAGCTAAAATTTACAGTTCATTTACGTATTAGGCATGGTTTTCACTGTTTTACATGCATTAATTCATTTATTTTTTAAAACAACTGTCCTACAAATTAGACAGTTCTATTTTATAGACAAGGAAACTGAGGCAAGAAGACTGTAAGTATCTTGCCCGAAGTTAAATAGCTACCAGGAAGCAAAGAATGCATTTGAATGAAATGATATGTTAAAATGATTTGAATATATACAACATTTCTTACTTTTTTTTAACTTTTAAAAAAATTTATTTAAATATTTTTAAAATAGAGATGGGTTTCACCATGTTGGTCAGGATGGTCTTGATCTCTTGACCTCGTGATCCACCTGTCTTGGCCTCCCAAAGTGCTGGGATTACAGGCGTGAGCCACCGCGCCCGGCCAACATTTCTTATTTTTAAACAGATGATCTCAAGTTAAATAGACTGGGAAGTCTAGGGTCCTCAGTTAGGAACATACCAAGAATTTGCATTCAGTAGTGCTGAAGGAACAGCTCTTGAGAATTTCAGATCCATAAACTTCCTATTTATATGTAGTTGTTTGGGCAGCTCAGTGACAGTTCAACTCATAAGTGGTTTCTCTTTCCTTTCTCTTACTGTTATGTTCCTGCAATTCACTCTACCTCAAAACATTATGGATTTAATGTCAAGTAGAGAGTCTAGCCTTCAGAGAGCAAAGTGACCTGAACACTTTGCAATGAGATGCACATGAAAATACAAATGAAAAGATGACAAAATACACTGTTACATCAAGAATAAATACTATGCACTAGACTTTTCCCCTCTCCACCTCCAGTTTGTCCTTGTTCCTGTAAGAAGTCAAGATGTGGCTATGTTAAAAAATGGGTGGATGAGTGAGCAGATATGGAGCCAACCCTCTCTCTCATACATAGAGGAAGCAGTGAAGAAACCTTTTACCTTGATTTAAAGCCTGACAAAGGCCAATTTGGTTATAAGGAAGAGATGAGCTCTTAGGAGAAAATGACCTTGCCTTTCATTTTAGACCTTATAATAACCATTCTGAAAAGTTGTAAAAGAGAATCCCATGTTGATTAAGATAGTGAATGGACCAAATGACTTCAGTGGTTTAAATGAGGTACACCCCGTCTTCACCTTAAATTCAGTGTGGGAAAGTCCGGACTGTCATCTTACTCTCTTTTCTAAGCATCCATTTAGTGATTGCCCCATTTGTTCAATGTTGTTATTACTGTTTACCATGGAGCTTGTAAAATATGTAGCCATTTTAGTGTAGGTCATCAGAGAACACACTCTGGAGCCTACTGCTTAGATGTGAATCTCAGCTTCAGTCCGTGTATGAGCTGAGTGACTCTGGGCAAGTTACCCAACCTCAGTTTACTCCTCTGTAATATGGGCATAATAACAATTCCTCCTTCATAGATTTATTGTGAAGATTAAATAGTTAACATTACGTAAAGTGATTAGAGCAGTGCTTCATAATAATTTATTACTGATAT
Source organism: Lagothrix lagotricha (assembly GCA_963574225.1). Taxonomy (NCBI): domain Eukaryota; kingdom Metazoa; phylum Chordata; class Mammalia; order Primates; family Atelidae; genus Lagothrix; species Lagothrix lagotricha. Next base: position 12,236 of record CAUYNB010053190.1, read on the forward strand.
TAAATTATTAAAAATTAATATTACTTAAATTATTATTATTATGCACTTTATTACTTATCTATAGACTCTGGAAGCTCAAGGCCCTTCTGTCTTTTCATTCTTGAACAGGTCACTGTCTTCTACATGCTATCTTTAAGTTTTCTAACAAATTAACTTTTCCAATTAATGCCTTTCATCATTATTTTTTTTTTCTGCTCACACTGTGGACTGACCTCACATTGAATAGACAATAACTCAAACACTTCTTTGATTGCCAGTCAAGGCTCTGCATAGATTGGCCTCAACCGTATTCTCCAGACTTTTAGTAGGGAAGATGAAGTTGCTTTGAATGGTTTCTCAGTCCATTTTCAGAGACAGCAGCACCATCTACTGGACGATCTTTATTCTAAGTAACACTGAGCATTAACATTCTCTGCTGTTAGAACTTAAAAGAGCTGGAAAGCAGAGGTGGATGTTGGTGTTGTCTTTGGTTCATTTGTTCTAAGATCACATTCCAAGACTGAATAGATGAAAGACCATGGAAGAGTTAAGGGCATGCCATGACCAGTATTTCACGTTGAAAGACTTTGAAATTATGATTTTAGAATGTAAAGAGAACTTAGAAGACAATGGTGAAGAGCAACAGTTGGAATAAAGCTGTATGTTTATGTATCACTGAACAGTTTTTAAAGAACTTTCACATTATTTGACCCTCAAAGTAGCCCTATTAAAATAGACAACACAGGTATTATTATCTCCATTTTAAATGAAAGGAGAATGAGGCAAAGGGAAGTTAAATTATGTGCACCAGGAATTGTGACTTTGTGCTGTGGACTTTCCATTACACTATACTTACCTGCTCCAGACTCTCATTCTATAGCCAGGAAAACTGACTCCCAAAGAATCTAAATAACGTCTCTCAAATCCGATGGTAAGTTATAGTAGTATCAGAACCAGAGTTTCCTGATTAACAATCGGCACGCATTCACAACTCTACTTCCTCACTTTGTTTTAAAATATGTATAAATTTAAGGGGTACAAGTGCAGTTTTTTTTTGAACATGGACATATGACACAGTGGTGAAGTCTGGCTTTTAGTGTAACCATTGCCCAAATAACATACATTGTGCCCATTAAGTAATTAATTTCTCATTCCTCACCCCTCCCACCTCTTGACCCTTTTGAGTCTCCAGTGACTATTATTGCACACTGTACATTTATGTGTACATATTATTTAGCACCCACTTTTAAGTGAGAATATGGAGTATTTGGATTTCTGTTTCTGAGTTGTTTTTACTTACAGTGATGGCCTCCAGGTCCATCCACGTTGTTGCAAAAGATGTGATTTCATTCTCTTTTACAACTGAGTATGTTCTATTGTGTATATACACTATATTTTCTTTATCCAACCCTCTGTTGATGGACACTTAAGTTGAATTCATATCTTTGCTATTGTGCCTCACTTTGCTCTAACCCCAACAATGACAACACCATCAGTGAAAAAAAGAGAGGTGATGATGAAACTCTGAGTGGAATTATTGCTCTGAATTGTGAATGCAGGCAGGTGAAGTGAGAAAAGTCTTTTTAATTGATTCTGATACCTGCCATTGGTACCGTCTACTCCAGGGTAGAGCCTGACCCTGAGGTTGAAGAAAGAGGCTGGGTAAGATGGCTCATGCCTGTAATCACAGCACTTTGGGAGGCTGAAGTAAGAGGACTACTTGAGCCTGGGAGTTGGAGGCCAGCCTGGGCAACATAGCGAGACCACATCTCTACAAAAAATAAAAAATTAGCCAGGCATGGTGGCACATGCCTATAGTCTAAACTACTCAGGATTCTGAGGTAGGGGGATCACCTGAGTCCAAGAGGTCGAGGCTGCAGTGAGCTGTGATTGTGCCACTGGACTCAGCCTGGGTCACAGAGCAAGACCCTCCTTCCTGACAGCCCATCGATCACCCCCCAAAAGAAGGAGGTGGCGAGAGGAGGGGACTATACTTTGAACCTCAGATGGACTCCCTAGATTTTCCCAGATTTGGCTCTGAGCCACATTCTCAGGATGCCAGGTTGAGGAGGCCACTTGAGCAGGGCTGCTCCACAGCTACCTTCTGACCTCTGGCTCTGGGCAGGTCCTCGCCTCTTTCTGCAGGAAACAGGGCAGGTCGCTATGGGAGCTCTGGGTTTTTACAACATATCCTCTGCCAGGTCTGAGACCTTTTCCTGAACAGCTCTCACAATTTGAGCTCTGGTGCTAAACACACTGGTAGAGTGAGAATGTCTTATTTTCTGGTCTCAATTCCTGCTTTTGGGAGTTTTCATGAAGATTTGATCATTCTCTAAGGGCTGAATCCTGGCACAGGAGTTTCCTGGAAATATAAAAATGTCACCTGGGCTTGCTTGCACTTAGGTAACCCTTGCTGGTGCAACTTTGAAAGAAACCAGGAGACCTGTTTAGTCAAATATTTAAAACCATTTAATTGTCAAGCCTTCACAAACTCTAGTGGTTCTTTTGCAGTTGATTAAATTTTCTAGGACCACACTTTCTAGAGCAAGCATTGCTTCATAAAATCTATTTAAAAGTGAATGTTCACCTAGATTCCAAATTTAGCCCTATGTATGTTCACCAAATTTCTGTCTTTGCAAGGAAATACTGGACTTTTTTTATTGTTGGGTGGACAACTGGAGTTTTCAAATTATACTGTACAGTTTTCTCTGCATTTTTTTTTTAATCTAAGAAGAAAGCATTTTTTTTCCTTGCTGCATAAGCAGTAGTGGTTTCAAATGTCTAAATCTGAACTCTAGATCATTGTGTGAAGCTTATTTCCCACTCTACCTGTGTCCCTGAAGATGGAGTGTTGAAGTGAAGTGAGGACACACAGGGGAGGAAGGTGTGGACATAAGGTTAAGATGTTACCCAAGGCACAAGTCAGGCTGAAAGAGGATGGGTAAGTGAGAAAAGATGGTTAGAAGGTAAATTTCTTTCCTCCTATTCATCATATCTTCTCCTAGGACACCAAAAGGACCTCAGGTAGAAAAAGTTCAGATTATAAACCGAGCAAAATTGATGAGGTTAATTGACTATAGAAACAATGCGAAGTGGCATCATTCATCTGGGGTAATACCTGAGATTCACTGCCCCACACCAAATAAATCAGGGATGCGGACACACAAGGAGTGAGGTTAAGAAGAGAGAAAGAGAAGAGCTCTGTCCTGCAGAGAGAGGGATCCCGAGCAGGTTTTCTGGTCCATGGCGAAATGCAGCAGGTTTTATAGATGAGCTTGAGGAGGTGGTATTTGATTTACACAGGGTACAAAAGATTGATTGGACCAGGTGTACAATTTGCATAGGGCATGAAAAAGCTGGCCACTCCATCCTAATCTTTTATTATACAGATGAGTTCTCTATCTGACTGGTGCCATGTTGCCCGTTTCCTTACTGTGCATGTGGTGACAAAGAAAAAGGAAGGTGGAGCCTCCATGTTGAACATACCTGACCCTCAGGTAGCCCTTTCATATTGGCACAGCTGCTAGCATTCACCTTTGCAAGCTTCTAGCTTGCTTATCTATGTCTGCAGCTTGATTTTTCAGGCTGTTCTTTGTTAAAAAAGAAATGATTTGGGGGCTGTTCTTTGTTAAAAGGGAAATTCTGCTGAGGACTCTGTTACCCATACTATCTGCCTAAATAATTTCTATCCCCTGTAGCAAATGCATTATTCACATAGAGGCTCTTTTCCTCTTTGGAGGGACGCCTTAGCCTGGGGAGGTCAGCTAGGTGCCAAAAAGAAAAGAAGCACATTTAACAAAGACAAATTTGACATCCAAGAAGCACTGAACTGTGGTTTAAATCTTCATACAAATTTCTATAAAGTGTGCAAAGGAATGATTACGTTGTTTGACACAGCAAAACATTGTAATAATCAGTGGCTCATCTACCACAAATCTCATCCTCAAGGCAGTTTCTAAGTTGGCCAGGTAATTTATTGTCCAAATGGGGAAACTTTTGGGTGTGAAAGAGGCATGCAATGTATAATTTCACTAGGCACAGGCATACACCAGGCCTGTCCTTGCCCACTCCTTTCTCGTCTAACTTTCAATTCTGGCATGCACTGCATCACCTGTGTTCACTTTTTTCTCCCAACTAACTCATCTGTGGGATTTATTCTGTTTTCCCAGAGGAACTAGAATGTAAATTACTGCTTTGGCCTTTACTGAGATCAGCACAACAAAAACCCGGTGGGTGCTCAAGCCTCGTCTCTCACCACCATCCCTCTCACTTATGGTTTAAAAGGAGGTCTGTTGGTCTAGAGCCAGTGCCACTCCAGGAGCAATGAGCACACGGAACACTCAGATCTTGCTGCTTTCTAAACATTGTTTTTCACTGAGAGAGGCCGGGGCTTTTTGGAGATAGGGCTGATACCAGGGTAAGAGCACAAAAAATATAAGACGAGCCTGTAGAGTCTTGTAGTGTTAGGAAATAAGGAAATGATCAAAAAATAAGAGCATGGAGGCATGTGCAAAAGACAGAGGTGCCAGCCTGAAAGAGCTCCTGGGGGCCAAAACTGGAAAAATTTGAACAGCAATTTGTAAAGAAAGTGTAGTATTGAATTATAACACAAGTGTAAGATAAATGTACATGAGCCCGTGTTGCCATACGTATAATTGAATAACCAAATAAATAAATAAATGAAGGATAAGAGACAAATTTTCCTTACAGAATAATTTCAAATAGTATGTGTGGATACTATTATTACTGTCACCTCACTCCCCCAAAGTGTGAGCTGAACGTAGTGACTGATTTCCAGTGAGTAGAACTTAGAAAGGGGAAAATAGTAACTTTGTAGTGGAGAAAACTGGCAAACATTACTTTAACCAAAATGATCAGGCTTAACAATCACCAGTAATAAGTCATGTTGCTACCAAACTACTTCCTGTTTTGATATGACGACAAAAGGACCTTGTCTCTGTGGTATTCTTTTCCAAATCCTGTAACTCATGTCGAATCATGATGAAAACATACGATGAAACTGTATTGAGGTGTATTCTAAAAATTACCTGACCAGTACTTCCTCAGAACTGTTGAGGTCATGAAATACAAGGAAAGACTGAACAACTGTGACAGAAGAGTGGGCTAAGATGACATGAGGACAAAATGCGACACGGCACACTGCCTTGGATCCTGGAGCAGAGAAATTGGGCCTTAGTGGAAAAAGTGGTAAACCTTATTAATAAAGTCTAGAGTGTAGTCACTAGTAATGTACCTCTGCTGGTTTCTTAGCTTTGAGAACTGTGCCATGGTAACGTAAAATGGTTATAGTGAGGGAAGCTGGGTAAGGGGTATATGCGAGCTCTCTACTACCTTTGTAACTTTTCTGTAAATATAAAATTATTCCAAAATAAAAAACTCACTTTTGTAAAAAAAAAAAAAAAAAAAAAAAAAAACAGGACGTAGCAGCTAGCTTAAAGAGGTTTTTTTTACCAAATTTGGACCAATTTTAGCATAAAATTGGTATTATAAAATAAATTCAGTTAAGGGTCATGAGTTTGTACTAAGGTAAATGAATGGATAAATAAATAAATTGGAGGGACAAAAATGTTTTTCCTTTCATTATATTGCGAATTCATAAATGTAGGAGGAACAGAGAATTTAGAAAATTATCAATGGATGCTAAAACTAGTGATTGAAAATTTGATGATGAACAGTTATTTGCATAAAATTAAGGTATTTACCTGCAAAGGAAGTACAAAGGGGAAAACAGGAACTTACTTACAGTTGAAGAAAATTGTCAGATGTTCATGAAGAATCAACATTAATATGACCAAAAATGGACCAACTAGTGTTGTGTGCTTCTGGAAAGGATGCACTGAGGGAACCACATCACTTTCGTGGTTTTCCTGCCCCTGCAAAATGCATTACCTGAATCTGAATCATGGAGAATATCAGAAAAACCCAAACTGAGAGGCCTTCTCCAAAATAACTGGCTTATATTTTTTAGAAATATTAAGGCTAAGAAATGAAAAAAATTGGCTAAGGAATTGTTTCAGGTTAAAAGGGACTAAAGAGCCATAACAGATAAATACATGATGTGATATAGAATTGAATCTTGCACTGGCGGGGGGGAGGCTATTAAAGGACATTATTGGGACAATCAATTACATATGACTATCGGCTATGGATTAGATAATAGTATTAGTGCCAATTTTCTTGATTTTGATAGCAATGTTTTTATAAAATACACAGACAAGTATTTTATTAAAAAAAGATATACCTTTTGCTGTTTTGTGGAGAAAGGTCTGCAGGGGAGATAAGGAGGAAGCAGGAAGCCATTAGGAGGCATTTTTAATAATACGAGCAAGAGACAAATGAGGCCTGGTGCAGTGGCTCATGCCTGTAATCCCAATGCTTTGGGAGGCTGTGGCAGAAAGTTTCCTTGAAACCAGGAGTTCAAGACCAGCCTGGGCAATATAGTGAGACCCAGTCTCTACACACAAAAATAAAAATATGAGCTAGGCGTGATGGCATGCGCCTGTAGTCCTAGCTATTCAGGGAGATTGCTTGAACCTAGAAGTTTGAGGTTGCAGTGAACTATGATGGCACCACTGCACTCCAGCTTTGGTGACAGAGTGAGACCCTGCTCCTAAAATATAAAACAAAAAATTAAAAAATGATGCTTTTTTGTAGTTGGTGGTACTTGTAGAAATGGCGAGAAAAGCTGGTTCTGTTTGGAAAGTATAACCAAAAGGGTTTGCTGATGGATGGGCTGTGGATGGCTGGAAAAGAGACAAGCATTTCAGCCTAAGCAACTGGTAGAATGGGGAGAGGGAGGGGCTGTCACTTAACCAAAAGGGGAAGATCCTGAGAGGAGCATATTTTGGGGGTGGAGGAAGATCAGGATTTTAGTTATTACACACTGCAGCTCGATTGTTTTCCCTCAAGTGTAGCTCTGATAATCCCATTTCCCTGGCTGATAAATTTCATTTCTTCAGTGGTTGAGGTGTTACCACCAAAGGACTTGGCATTCGAAGTCTTTCTCAGCTTGGTCCCACCAAACTTTATAAAGGCAGTATTTGCTCTTCTCCTCAGTGTTCCTTTTATTTCAGTCTAATAGAACTACTTGTGATTGTTAACTTTTCTCCTGTTGGCGTTTCCCAAAGTAAGATCTGTATATAGTTGTTGATCTGAATAGTTGCTGTAAATTATAATGGCAGAAATATTTGCCTTTTTATAGTTACACAGTAATTTTAACGTATATTAGAAAATGACAACACTAGTTCATCAAACCTGTGATTTTATAAGTATTATCATAAGTACAAATCTTGGTAAAATAGTCTATCAATTTGAAGTCAATATAAAGAAAAATATTGTATAAGATATTACAAAATAACACTATGATGAAGGTGGAACATGAAAACTTGGAGCTGGAGAAATAAAAATACTGTACTGTTAGGTGATAATTTTTAAAATATGTTTTATTATATAAAATTTTAAATATACCAAAAATAGAATAAACCTGCCATTCAGCTTAGACTTGCCTCATGTCTAGGTTGAAGGTCCCTTTGGCTCACCATAGCCTACCAACTTTGTTAGCTAGGAGAACCGTCAGGAATTCAGTGCCCCCAAACCCCTGTTTAAAAATGAAGAGCTTTCAAATAGCCAAGACAATCCTAAGCAAAAAGGACAAAGCTGGAGGCATCATGTCACCTGACTTCAGAGTATATACTACAGGGCTACAGTAACCAAAACAGCATGGTACTGATATAAAAACAGACACACAGACCAATGGAACAGAATAGAGAGCCCAGAAATAAGGCTGCACATCTAGGACCATCTGATCTTCAACAAGGCTGACAAAAACAAGCAATAAGGAAAGAACTCCCTATTCCATAAGTAGTGCTGGGATAATTGACTAGCCATATCCAGAATATTGAAACTGGACCCCTTCTCATACCACATCCAAAAATCAATGCAAGATGGATTAAAGGCTTCAATGTAAGACCTCAAACTATAAAAGCCCTGGAAGACAACCTAGGCAATACCATCTTGGACACAGGAATGGGCAAAGATTTCATGACAAAGATGCCAAAAGCAATCACAAAAAAAGTGAAAATTGACAAATGGGATCTAATTAATCTAAGGAGCTTCTGCACAGCAAAGGATACCATCAATTAACAGAATAAACAGACAACCTACAGAATGGGATAAAAGATTTGCAAACTATGCATCTGACAAAGTCCTAATATCCAGCATCTATAAGGAACTTAAACAAATTTACGAGAAAAAACAAATAACTCCATTAAAAAGTGGGCAAAAGACATGAATAGACACTTTTCTAAAGAAGACATACATGTGGTCAACAAACACATGAAAAACAATATCACTAATCATTAGAGAAATGCAAATCAAAACCACAGTGAGATACCATCGCACACCAGTCAGAATGTCTATTATTAAAAAGTTAAAAAATAACAGATGCCAGTGAGGTTGTAGAGAAAAGGGAACAGTTACTGTTGGTGGGAGTGTAAATTGGCTTAACCATGTGGAAAGCAGTATGATGGTTCCTCAAAGAGTTAAAAACAAAAGTACCATTAGACCCAGCAATCCCATTACTGGCTGTATACTCAGAGGAATATAAATCATTCTGTCATAAAGATACATGCATGTGAATGTTCACTGGAGCACTGTTTACAATAGCAAAGACATGAAATCAACCTAAATGTCTATCAATGACAGATTGGATAAAGAAAATGTGGTACATATACACCATAAAACACTATGCAGTTATAAAAAAGAACAAGATCATGGCTTTCATGTGAACATGGATGGAGGCCATTATCCTTAGCAAACTAACACAGAAACAGAAAACCAAATACTGCATGTTCTCACTTATAAGTGGGAGCTAAATCATGAGAAGTCCATGAACACAAAGAAGAGAACAACAGATACTGGGGCCTACTTGAGGGTGGAGGGTGGATTGGGTACTAGGCTTAGTACCTGGGTGACAAAGTAATCTGTACAATAAACTCGCATGACTCAAGTTTATCTATATATTAAACCTGTACATGTACACCCAAACCTAAAATAAAGTTAAAAAAAGTAAATGCATAAAAATGAAAGGCTTTGAAGCCAGGAATGGTGGCTCACACCCGTAATCCCAGCACTTTGGGAGGCTGAGGCAGGAGAATCCCTTGAGGCCAGGTGTTCGAGACCAGCCTGGGCAACATATTGAGACTCTGTCTCTACAACAATAAAATAAAAAATTAACCAGGCATGGTGGTATGTGTCTGCAGTCCCAGCTACTAGGGTGGCTGAGATGGAAGGATTGCTTGATCCTGGGAGTTCAAAGATGTAGTGAGCTATGATTGAGCCACTGCATTCCAGCCTGGGTGACAGAGTGAGACCTTGTCTCTAAAAATAATAATACTAGTAAAAATAAAAATTAAAAAAATGAAGGGCTTTGGATACTCATCAAAGAATTTAAACTTGATCATATGATAATGGGACATTGGTGAAATTATTTGAAAAGAGAAATGATGAAAAGGGTTACGTTTCATTTTAGAAAGGACTCAGATAGTAATAGAGTAGTGTCATAACATATGATGGCTGAGATGGTTGGTGTAAATCTGGGGCATATAATTTAAATGGCACTAATTATTAAGAGCCATATCTTGCTGTAATGCAACCATGGTTCCAATTAGAAGCAGGGGAAGTGCTCACTACCTCTTTACTATGGTGAACATGCTGGGGAGAACACTGGGTGTGGAGTCAGGCAGCTTCAAGCCTGTAAGACACCATATCCATATTTTGCTATTTTTAGCTATATGGCCTTGGGGAAGTCACTTTAATTATCTGAGTTTTTCTTTCAGTTTCTAAGCATGGTGTTTTTGATACACATCTATGGAGATAATAATAGTTTATTGCAATGATGGCAATATTCTAGAAGCATTCTGCTCTCTGCAGATGCACCACTTGGTGACTTAGCATTCTTTTATAGTGCCTCCATCCCCCAACCCCTGCCCCAAGCCTGTGTTTTTTCACTTTGGTGGGTGAAGAGATAGAGGTAACTATAGAGATGTACTTTATCATCAGTGAAAGAAGGGATAAATAACAGGAATTTAAAGCTTTGGTCTGTGAGCATTTTGCTTCAAGGGATTCAGCAGGTTACCCTCTGTGGGTTCCCGTTATGCATCTGGAAATAAATAAAGCCTGATGAGGGAGAAGATGACATTGTTGAAGTTTCTTCTTTTAACTGGCAAAAATAAGAACACATTTAAACCTATAGCAATAATCCTCCTGGCATGTTTCTCACAGAGAAGCAGTGAAATCTTGTTGGCAATATTATGTCTTTGGAAAGGGAGAACTTCCTCAATCAGAGGACATAAAACAGTAATAAACATTTGGTAAATTTAGGAAATCAACTTCAGCTTGGGAATCCCAAAAGGGAGCTCATTTTGTGGGGTAGAAAGAGATTTTTCTAGTGCTCACCCTTAGTAAAAGTAAACTTCTGATTTTAAGTTTAAAAGCTCCAAGGGACTAATTCAAAGTAGAGAAGGAAAAGTTATTTTCATAATTCCTGCTAAGACATTTGCATACTGTAAGCCAATTGCTTGTTGGCTAATAGGGTTTGAATTTTTGAATCTGTGCACTTTTTTTTTTCATTTCTACCACTGAGTGAAATTATTCCCTAAATCAATTTCTGTGAAATGCGATGAAATAAATGTAAGCCAAGTTAAATTTACTGCTGGATTAAATCTTTATTTTTAAAGGGGAAGATATAGTAGTTAGTAAAAAATTACATTTTTTTTTTTTACTTCATAAAAAATAGGACAGAAAGGATTTGGTAACTCTAAACTTAGTAAAAAGTGCTTCTTACTGGTTATATTTTGGTGCCTTCAGGAAACTCATAAGTAGCACTTGATAGAAATAATCTCAACATAAACATTGCAGGGGTAAACTATTTGGCTGAATTCATCAGAGATTGTCTTAATTTAGGCCTGACCAATTGAATTCAGTTTTGCGGATTCTAGAATTCATAAAGCTAAGTGAACTGGGTCAAAGATTGGAAATTTGACTTGATCTATTCAGAAAAGCGTAGCTTACCAGGACTTTTACACTGGTGCACGTGTGGTCCAAACTGCAGCACTCTCCTCAACCCCCTAGTAGAGGCAAATCGCACCTTATCACTTCCTGGCCTATCAGTGATTCTCCAACAACTACAGCTTAGGTAAGTAGGTTGAAGCTCTTTAATGTGGCCAACTCCACCCCCGGCTGCCACTTTAGCTTGTCTCCCTTTGCTCATTGGCTTGAAGTTGACTCTCCAGGGTAGTCAAATGACCAGTAGTTCTGAACACATAACTCAGTATTTGACATTTTTTGGTAGAGATGGGGTATTACCATGTTGGCCAGGCTGGTCTGGAACTCGTGACCTCAGGTGATCCACCCGCCTCCGCTTTCCAAAGTGCTGGGATTACAGGTGTGAGCCACCGTGCCTGGCCGATTCTTATAATTATACTTTTTATCATCTAAGGATGCTTAGGAAAGCTGTGGGACTTGTTCAGGCTTTCTTCTGGGGACAGTGACAGGACTTAATTACGGGGTAGACTTGAGGAGGTGGTGATGAAAGGATAAAGTTGTGTTTTGATTACATCCAGCTGTGGTCCACTCCCATAAACCTGTTAATATGAGCAGAAAGAATGATGAAGTTCCAGTCAACAGTTTATTTAAAGTCCTCTGTCATAGGGCAGCATCCCAGGAACTGAAGAAATTAAAATTAAGTAGCCTGAGTAGCTGTCCTTCCAGTGTTCATAGTTTAGTGGGAGGGAGAGAGCAGGTTGTCAGTCCATGCAGCAGTCTGACCCCTGCAAGTCTCCCTGCCACTGATTTCTCCCCACTTCAGGTCCCCTTGTCCTGCCATGAGAATTATGAGCCCAAATATGTTGACCTGTTGATTAAAAACCCTGGGTACCATCTGTAGTCCCCAGCATGCTCACTGGTTCTGAGTACCAGGGCCCAGTGGATGAAAGCAGGGAAGGAGACTTAGACTTAGGTGTGAAGCATTTTGATCTCAGATCAATTACTGAACCATTCAAACTCCAGCTTCTTAATCACTAAATGGAGATAATAAAATCTACACCTTGGATTTGTTGTAAGAATTAAATGAGATATTTGCTAAGGGTTCAGCAGAGTGCCTGCATGTTGAAGTGCTTCATAAATGGAAGCTATTGTCGTTTTCATCCGGATCAACTGGCCTCTCCCCACCTCTCTTGTCTTCTCCCTCATGTATTTGAAACATACTGGATGGGCCTCTAATGAGTATAGTCTAAAGAGTATCTTTATGGTTAGATGCTTCTGTGGGGAAAGAATATAAAAAAGAAAATTTTTTAAAAGTAAACTAAGGAGTAGTGCATGACATCATTCTTAATAAAACAAGGTTAAGGAGTCCAACTGGAAAGGTTTATGACTCTGTAGTAACATTTTGTGTGTGTGTGTGTGTGTGAATATACCAGTGAGATTAGGGTGTGTCAAAGACATTTATATTTTGTAGTAAGGGAGTGATTTAACTTTTCCTTTGTGTATGACGTCCATGAAGCTAATTATAGCTGAGATTTATAACGTTGATCAATTTGGTGAAATGGAAAGACACTAATAAGAATTAAAGAGTAAAAAGTGTGGTTGTTATTTAACATTCTTTCATCAGATAATCTTTAACTGCTCCTGCCAATCTGATATATGAGAGTTGATTTTTCCAGAGGTAATTCTGAGGCTCTTGATGATAACATTTTGTTTTCTGTTGTGATCAGTGAAAATCTTGCCACTTCAGCAGATTGCTTTGGTCTTCAGGACAAAGATTGTCTCCTCTGCTTCATTTTTTTTTATTCCATGGTGATATGGTTTGGTTGTGTCCCCACCCAAATCTCAACTTGAATTGTATTTTCCAGAATTACCACATGTTGCGGGAGGGACCCAGGGGGAGGTAATTAAATCATGGGGTCAGTCTTTCCTGTGTTATTCTCGTGATAGTCTCATGAGGGCTGATAGTTTTATCAAGGGTTTCTGCTTTTGCTTCTCCCTCATTTTCTCTTGCCACTGCCATGTAATAAGTGCCTTTCCCTTCCTGCCACGATTCTGAGACCTCTCCAGTCAGGTGGAACTGTAAGTCCAATTAAACCCCTCTTTGTTCCCAGTTTCAGGTATGTCTTTATCAGCAGTGTGGAAATGAACTAATACATATGGAATTAGATTATTTAATAATTACTCTTTTACTTTGCCTGGTGAGTCTTGAATAATCAAAACTGTTTTAAAATAAGGTCATGGCATTTTTAGTGTTAATCCTTTTTTACATGTTCTTTGAACATAACTATTTAAAAATTGGCAATCTGTGTATTTATGAACCAGAACAGTCCATTCTCAAGTCCTGCCATGTAACAGGGAGTTCCCTGCATTCTTTTTATTGTTATGGCCCAGAGGAGACCTGATGAGTAAATGGGATCCATCCTCAGACACATCTTAGCATTTGGATTCACACAGATTCTGAAATTCGGAATTAATACTTAATGTTAAATTCTGATATTGATATGGGAATATGTGCCCACTGAGAATTCTACTGGGTTTTTTTTATAGAAAATAAATATTAATTTTGTTAAACTGAATGCATTTGCATTTTTTTCCCTAAATTACCACCAGCTTGCTTAACAAAAGACACACAGAGGCAAATAACCCTCAGTTAGTGATTTCTATTTTCCCCAGGATGCTTTTCATAGACCCTTGTGTGTGTGTGTGCACGCGTGCGTGTGCATGTGTGTGTGTGCATGTGTATGCTATTTATACATATATATAAATTTTTTTTGTATCACTTTACAGTGTCACTTGAAATGAGGGAGCTCTTATTTATATATTTTTTTGGCTAATTTTCATTGCACTGTCTGCATAGGTGACTGACTTGATGAGATAATTTGTCAAACACACGCAAAATGCTGTATAAGGCCAAGGCTTGAGTAGTTTGACTTATAAAGTGGAACAAGTCGCTTTTACATTCAGACCATTAACTACATAGACAGCAAAAGGAAAAGTAGCTGAAACTACTCAGCTTCCTGAGGTCCTTATCCCACACACTAGAAAGGTACAACAATGAAACAAAAAAGACTGAACAACGGAAACGCAACTTAAGGGATTCTCCTTTGCTAAGGAGCCAATTCTAAACTATAGTTTAATGGATTTATATCCTGCATCTCTGCTTTGAGGGAGGCAGGCCAAAATTCCTCATACCTCATCAGAACCTCTGAGGCAATGAGAAACTACCTTGTAACAGCCCCCAGAAGATTGAGGGAGGTGAGTGGGTCTCAGCAGCTCATCTCGAGCCTCCCCTGCTCTCACGTTCAGGGAGGAGTGTGAGATATTCATTGAAGACATAGGTGAGCCACAGCCCAAACCTTTGCCTGCATGGCCCATGCGGACACATACAAGGCCACCAGGGCACCATGGTGGAGTCATCTCTTACACCATCCTTTTGAAGCAGCCATCTCCTACGATGATCAAGGAGATAGATTTTAGCAGAACTCTCACTCCATTTTGAAGACTCTGGCTTGTCTTGCTTGCCCAAATTTCTCATAGCTGCTTGAAACCTACAGAGAAGTTTTCTTATGAGCAGATCTCAGTTACTAAGATAGCTTAGGTCCACTCGATCACTCCTTAGACTTGACTCCAAGAGGATGCTCAAGGTATTAAGAAAGTAAAGCACTCTCTGAGTGCTTTGGTGCAGATTTTACTGTACAAGGCTTTAGTTGGTGAGCACAGCCTAGTGGTTAAGAACTTAGACTCTGCAGTTGGATGATTCTGCCATTTACTAGAAGGGTGAACTTGAGCCAGTTATTTAATCTCTGTAAGTCTCCATTCCCTCATCCACAGAATGAAGACAACAGCACAAGAAACTTGTATGAAGTAGTGCAGGTAACATGCTCAGAATGGTATCTGAAACTGGGTAATACCCAATAAAGGTAGCCCTATATGTTACTGGGAACCTATTGGTGCTGAACTCTTTACTGAGTACATGGGAATGGGAAGAAAGACAAGGAAAAAAACCCCCAACATTGTAACTTACCATATAGTTGAATGAACTGAATATGGACAGTCATAAAATAGCCTACCAATGAATATCAACCATGGTCTTTGCAGAGGAGAGGTCAGCAGTCATAAAATTCATCCTTTGGTTGGACTATGTTTAATTGTAGTTCTAAGCTGGCCCAGTAACTTGTGGATAAAGGCAGAGAGCAGTGGATCACTCCGTAAAGGCCATCACCAGAGTGCTGTCCACAAAATCTCTTTGTATAATGGTCTTGGCCAGGCATCGTTTGCTTTCCTTCATTTTCCTTTCACAGTCCAGCCTGAGGAATGCCTGCAGAACCGGTTTGATCATTTTGACTGAAACAAGTGGTCATTTCATGTCCTATGGGATGCTTGCTGAGGACATTAAACACAGGTGTGTGGGGATAGAGGGTGAAAGCACAGCCATTTTCTAATTAGGAGCCCCTTGGTTCCCTGAAATGCATTCACATGGAGTGAACCAGACGCCCCTGTCTGGAGCTCTGTGTTCAACTCAGGATCCAACTCTCAGTGGAAAATTAAAAACAAAGTCATTATTATATATTAGATTTATTAAAAATGCAACTATTACCAAGAGCCTGTGGGCATGTGTGGAAAATGCCATAATTAAATTAAATTAAATTAAATCCAGCAGTTAGAAGTAACATTTTCCACTAAGGAGGAGGAGGAGGAAGAAAAAAAATAAGCCCATCAGGGAATTCCAAACCAGAAAAGTGCAAGAAGTGGCCAGGATTCTTCTAGGAGAAGGAAGATGTTATAACTGTTATTATTATTATTATTGCTACCCTGAGATAATGGAAAAGTAATATATAAATTTGGACAGGGTTGGAACTTTCCAGGCATTGGGAAATCATGTTTATTTGGAAGAAGGTGAATAACATTAAAACCAGAAATGGATGGCTACTATTATAGAAAGAAGGTTTATTTGTAGTGATTATCTAGAGTCATTATTCCAATAGTGACTATCAAGTCAGTGGGAAAGCAGTGCTCTTTCAATTTTGCCAAGGTCAGGGAAGGGTAAAATTGTCTGCTGGCGGTTGCAGCTGTCAGGCTTTGTTGCTGGAAGAATTGGGTCGTGTTCGGATGATAGGTGATGGCTAAAACTGGAGCTTTAGTCCTAGCTTTAAGACAAGCCATGTTTCTTGTTTTCATCCACATGTGGTAGAAGGAAGGCAGGAAAAAAGGCAGAGAGTGAATCTGATGACCCTACATGTATCTACACTTAGTTGTTTTTCTTCTCTTTTTTGAGATGTGTTGCTACAAAGAGAGTTGCATGGTCCCTGCAAAGGCCCCTAAGAACGTCTCCATGTCCCTTCGGAGGCGGAAGCTCTTTAATTGGTTGGATTGATGGATTAGCACCTGTATTGCCTGATTCATTGACCTCTTCTGCAAGATCAGCATTGGCTGCAAGTGTGCTGCTTTTTTAGCAATAAGGATAGTTCTGGGGTATGTTTAACAAATGAAGTGGCCTAGGAAGCTTGAGGGTGAAGTCAGAGCATAGCCACTACTTTGGGAATGGCAGCTTTCTCAAATGCATGGTCAGAAGAATTTCCTGGCAGCAGCAACTGAAACAATGGCTGTTCTCGTGTTTGGTGGCCGTGGACTGTCTGGTTAGCAGAAATGTTCCACAAGTATCTGCTATCAAAAACTTCTATTTTGTCCCATACCTGGAAAATTTGTTATCCTTCTGGATTTTACCAAGGATGTGTTTTTGCTCCCAACTGGCTTTTTCTGATTTGGTTAAACTTATTGGTCAATTTGAACATCAGATTTGATTGATCTGATTTATACTTGGTCAAATAGTCTCATTCATGTCAGTCAAAATGACTGAATCATTTGCTTGAAGGTGACTCTAGGTTGTCACTAGGCCACTTAGAGAGTTTGATGGAAAGCTCTGAGGTCCAGAAAGAATCCTCTCCTCTGAATATGGCATTTTTGGGGCATTCTGCACAAGGACTGGTTTCACTTTGCTCAAGAAGGAAGCCTGTGAGGACTTTTAATGATTTTAGAATTTTTTTTTTATGGTGAACTCATTGATTATATTCTAAAACTCTTGAGGGATAAGGGAGATGGTAAATTCTGGCACCTAGACTGGCCAGTCTTGTAGTCGGTGAGGCTGTTTGGCTCTGGAGTCAGGCTAGGTTTGTCTCTGGCTATGAATAAAGACTTCTTGAGTTTATGTAAAAAGGGGTTTGCTCATCCCCTGAAACCTCCATAAGAAGGACTATGGAAATAAGAGCCTTATTTAACATAATATAATTTAAACGCCACACATGCTCTACCCATTTTACAAGCGTAGAACTCAAGTGCCAATCGCCGAGCCTTGAGCAGGTTTGCTTTTATTCTTGTGCAGGTTTTCACAGGGTATTACTGTCAGGGTGGGGTGGTCTGGCTGGTTACCATGATCTGAACCCTGATTGCACAGTAAGATTTTGGTTTTTCTTGAATTCTAACCAAGTGGCAGAAGTCAAGTGTTGGAGTACAAGGGGAATCAGATACTTAAAATCATGTTTATCTGCTTGGATCAGATATAGAAAACCACTCAAAAAGCAAACCACCCATTCCATCTGCCACATAGTGTAGGCAAAAGAACTGGTTTCACTTCTATAGAAAAACTGTATTATTTCAAGAGACTTTGGAAAATTGTAAACCATTCTCAGAAGTTTCTTTGTAATATGACCTCCGCTTCTCTCCACAAAAAACATAGGAAAGATAGGACAATGATATCAGGAAATATAAATTATTCCCTTATATATATTTTTTCTGTGTATGTTTCTAATGCCAATATGAGGAATGATGGAGAGGAGATGTTAATGTGGCATGGTGGCTCCATGTGGATGATTTGCACTCTGATGGCTGCATGAAGTCAGATTGCCAGAAGCAAACTGGGGTCCAGACACTGAAATATAGGACATGGAGAGGAATATCAGAAAATTCCATGCTGTTTCTACGGAATTGTACAATTTGCAAAATATGCTGATAATATTATGGATTGTGGCATCTCTGTGTCCACTGCTGTGTGTGTGGTTAAGTTGGAGTTTATAGGAGCACAGCGTGAAAATGTGTGGCCGACCACTGGAAAAAGCACGTGGCTGTACAAACCAGCGGCTGAGCAGCCTTTCCGGATGGGTTGGAGGAAGGGCTTGCAAGGTACAGTGTGGTTTGAGAAAAATCAACATAGCAGTAGAAGGGTGAGATGAAGAATAAAGGGGAAGGCCAAATAACATTTGATACAGACAGTGACTCCATATAAGCCCTGAATGAAATGATGGGAAAATATATTGTTGCTGATTCATTGGCTGCTCATTACTGGATAGTCAATTTCAGTAAAGGCTTTGGAGTTAAATGTAACAGAACACCAAACTATCACCAGCGTACCTTCATCCTAAACATGATTGCATGTGAAATGGCTCTGATAAGGCGGAAGGCAGAGCTGATCTATGTTAGCAGAAACATAGTAGGCTAAAATACTTATATACATTTTCTTTGTATCATGCCATTTATCAAAAAGTGAGAACATGGTTTTGAACATGGCTTCTGGTTTTGTATCTCAATTCTGTGGAGGAGATAAGGCATATGGGAGGAAGCATGGAGTTGGACAGATCTAGATCTGAGTCCCAAGTCTACCATCTATTAGCTGCCAGATTCTGAGCACGCTGCTCAAACTGTTTCGGCTTCAGTTTCCTTATCTTCAAATCAAGGATAATAATAGGACCTACCTTATGTATAGTTGTGAGGATTAAATAAAATGATGGCTCAAGAGCATGAATTTTTATTTTTTAAACCATAATCTACAGTACGACATACTTTTTTTTTTACATTTCTGTTTGGTGTTCCTAGATGTACACACACACACAGAGATGCAAATGACTTTAACAAAAATTTCATGAAACTTTTTTTACATTTCTATTTGGTGTTCCTAGATGTACACACACAGAGAGAGACACATATGACTTTAAAATTTCATGAAACAATGCTTACTGTTACTAATGATACACTCTGATAGTTTCTGTTCTATTCTATTTCACATTTACAGAAATTCTGGTCATGACCCACTAAATTTATTTTACAACCCACCAAAGGGTCTTGACCCATAGTTTGAGAAACATGAATTCGGCACATAGAACAGTGTCTGGTACACAGTCATTGACCTGTAAGGAATAAACACTGCTCTGGGGAAGGAATGATGTCATGTAGTAGGTTTACTGAGGCATAATTCTTGGCCAAAGGAAGTTGTAATAAAACGCTAAAAGTTTCTTAATGAGAGTAGCGTGAAGGTTGCCAATATGATAAAAGCACTTTCTCCTTCTCCTCCTCCTTCTTCTGATTAAGGCACAAACTGGAAAAAAGTGAGGCAAAGAGATTGAAAAAATTAAAAACAAAACATTATGATATTTTTCTTAAAATAATTTAATTAAAAATTTCTAACTTGAAGACTGATTTCAGAATGGTTAATATTGACCGTTTTGGACAATAAATATTTAAAGGGGAGAAAATCCAAGAAGGTTGTTTACATACAGTTAACTAAAAGCAGAAAAAAGTAGGGCCTGCTGAGTTTCTATCCTCTAGATGATGGTAGATCATCCTTTTCTTGTCTCTTTCCTTCTGCATAAACAAGTAGAACATGGATTCAGAGTGAAGGAGACGTTAAAGGTATGGTTGGTGTATTGGTTTTATACTGCTGTCGTAACAAATCGCTACAAGTGTAGATGCTTAAAACAACACAGATTGATTATCTCACCATTTCCATGGGTCAGAAGTCCGGGTACATCATGGCTTAGTGGTCCCTCTGCTCTGAGTCTCATAAGACTGAAATCAACATGTTGACAGGGCTGCTTTCCTTTCTAGAGCCTCGGGATGCATCCACTTCCCAGCTCCTTCAGGTTGATGGCCTGATTCAGTTCGTTACAATTGTAGAATGGAGGTCCCCATTTCCTTGCTGCCTAGCCACCGGGGACCAGGCTTTTCTCCTAGAAGCTGCTTCATTCCTCTTCATGCTTCCTGTGGGGCCCCCTCCAGTGAGTGGTCTGTGAGTCTCCAGTGGATTGAGTGGAACCTGCAGAAGGTGGCTGGGCTTGAGCCCTTTTGATGCTACTTCACTTGAGAGAGCTAAACACAGGATAAGGGGATGCCATCAGCAAAGGGCTATGGGAGATGGAGCATGAGTGACAGGATATGGGAGGATAGAAGAGGTAAAGCCAGAGTAGCATTTCCTGTGTCAACAAAACATGTAGTCAGAAGGCCCCTTCAGTGCTCTCCAGTCAACATATGCATGAGCCTCACAAAAGAATTGGCTTTAGATGCCTGTCCATGTGCCCAGCCTTAATGGCCAATCAGGGTTGGCCAGAGAAAGAATTGCAGTGACTCCAGTTAAGTAAGGAGCTGTTTGCTGTTCACCAGTCTCCTGTATCTCCCAGTCTCCTGTATCTCCCAGTCTCCCGTATCTCCCTTCCTTGTTCCCATCACCAAAGAATCTAGGCCTGAACATGGAGGTGGTGCGGTAATAAAAGAGCATCATCCTTCACTCTCCAAGTCCCTTAAGCCATAGGTCTGACTCGAAATTAGGGAGAGGAAAAGTTTTGAATCAAATATGAGTCCAGAGTTATTAACAGGATGGGACTGAATTTTAATAACTGAAAATAACTGAAAAGTTATGGCACTCGTCCGAGGTGTTAAAGGATTTATTATTGAGCAGGGAAGGAAGATTTGACAGAGTGTGAATGGAAACAGTGATTAAAAAATTTTGTTTGTCTTTCACTGATTTGAAATTCCAATTCCTCAATACAATGGTTACAAAATAAATGCAAAACAGAGGGAGTGGGCTATGGTGGTGGCTAGTACTTTTCCTTTCTTGGACAACATTTTGTTTTTTCTAGACATCATAAACTTGTCTTAATTACTGGTTTGCTTAGGCTTCCATTTACATATTACCAATTCACCCTCAACCACTTTCTTGAATTGTGAAAATCTTCAGTATGTTGGAGTACGTAATGTGTTCTATTACATTTACCTTGCTGAAGAAGTCTCTTAGATCCCTTCTGACCTGTTTCAATGTGAACTGGTTGCTCTCTAGGTCTGCTTCAGAGCTGTCAGCTTGTGATCTCTCAAGAACATTTTTTCTGGGAATTTGCTTTTATGATGGATCCTCTAGTTTGTTTTTTGTTTTTTTTCCTTTTTTTAAAATTTCAGGTCTTACATTTTTTTTTTCCTTCTGGATTTACCACCTTGTTTTGGTGGAGCACTTTCTCCAAGAAATTCTGAAAATCATTGCGTGAGATGTTTGTTTTTGAGAATGTGCATATCAAAAATGTTTTTAGTGTATTTGTGGTAGTTTGTTTGCTAAATGGCTACATTAATTTCCCACTCTGTATTTATACCATTAGGTCCAAAGTTTATTTGCCAAACAGCTACACTAATTTCCCTCTCTGTATTTATACCTAATGGTATAAACTATCATACCATTAGGTATAAAATACCACAAGTAGACTAAAAACATTTTTGATATGCAAGTTCTCAAAAATAAACACCTCATGCAATGTTTTCCAGAAGTTTCTGGAGAAACTGCTGCACCAAAACAATGTGGAGCAACCATACTGACTCTGGCTTTGACCATGGAATAACAGCAAGTAAGAAGCCAGCAGAAATTGAAAATGCTTGCACATTAGGGCATGCCCTCTCTCGTGCTCTTTGCAAACTGAAAGTAACATGGGAAGATGATGGGCTAGTTTGCTAGAGGATGAGTGATTACGTGGCACAGAGATACGCCATATCAACTGAGGACCTCTCTTCCCTCTACGTTAGACCAGCCAGCCTGCCAACATGTGTATGATGAGGTCATTCTAGATCATCTACGAGAACTGACCTCACTGCAAAGATTTGCCAAGCCAGCCCAGACTGGAAAAACCATTCAGCTGACGCACAGAATTATAATAAATAGTAAATGTTTTGTTTCCTTTAAGCCACTAAATTTTAGAGTGATTTGTTATTACCACAAAAGCTAACTGATACCTAATCCTGACCATTCAATTGATAGTTTAGCTGGATAGAGAATTCTGCATTGAAAATTATTTTCCTTTAAATGTTTAAAGGCATTGTTTCATTATCTTCTAGTTTCCAATGTTGTTGATGGGAATTCTTATGCCATACAATTCCTGGGTTTTTGCACAGACTTCTTTTTTTGTCTTTGAAAGTTGTACAGACCTCTTTTTTTTTTTAATTTCACAATGATATGCCTTAGTTTGTGTCTCTTTCCATCTTCATCTATTGTGCTGGGTGGGCACTTGATGAAAATGGGTACTTTCAATCTGAAATTTGTGCCTTCTAGTTTGGGATTTATTTTTTCTCTTTTGGTGAATTATTTAGCTGATGATTTCTACTCATCTGTTTTCTGTGTTCTCTCTGAATTTATCTCTGGATAACAAACTCCTTGGGTTGTACCTTAGATTTTCTTATGTGTTTTTTTCCCCTTTCCATTGCTTTTAATTTTTGCTCTATTTTCTGGAAGATGATCATTCAGGTTTAAAACACTGAGGTGTTAGAAATCTATTAAATTAGGCTAATGATCTATTTTGGCAAGCATCCCCAAATTCCCTAGACTTTGGAAGAGAAGGCCATCTGAAGAAGCCATTTTTTTTTTCTTTTTTTTTTTTCAGTAGAGACGGGGTTTCACCATGTTGGCCAGGATGGTCTCGATCTCTTGACCTCGTGATCTGCCCGCCTCGGCCTCCCAAAGTGCTGGGATTACAGGCGTGAGCCACCGTGCCCGGCCTGAAGAAGCCATTTTAGTTGTTCTTCTGGTTCCAAGTACATCTGTGTCTGAACAAATGGAAATAGCTTGAAACATTCTCACTTTCTCTGACAGCCTCCAAAGGGAAGCATCATAGAACCTTAGGTTTATAAACATTTAGGGTTGAATGGACAGTTAGAGATTTATTGTGACCCTCTTTTAGTAGTCGAGAGACTGAGACTCAGGATAGTAACATGGCCCTCACAAGGTCATATGGTTGGTTTGTGGCAGAGCAGGAACTAAAATCCAGTGCTCTATATTTTAAGTTCAGTTTTCTTTGCAAAAACCACATTATCATTCACAATCCCTGTGGAAATTTCTTCCTTGCATCTAACTGAAATTCTTCAATATGTGTTTGAATCCCAGTTTCCTACTGTCTCTACCAAGAGTGATGAATGTTGGCCATTGTTCCTGGCAATAGAAAGTCTTTGTGTCTGTTAGCTGTATGTTATATTTTCCTCTGCTGGGATGGGGCGATGTCCGTTTCACATTTGCACTCCTCTGAAGTTAACAAGAATTCTGAATAATAAAAGACAAAACTAGTAGTTACTGCTGTTTGCAGTCATTTCTTAAATACTTGCATTGAAACCAAGGTTAAGGTCTGGTTCCCATATGCCTGTAGGTTTCATGCAGATGTCCCCTCTTAGGGAACAGACTTTTGCCTATTTCATAACTGGCTGAAGGATTGTTTCCACCCTGCAAAACTCTCGCCAGGTGGACAATTCAACTGGGGTCCAGAACTTTAAATGGTAGCTTTGTCTAGGGCAATCCTTTCCCTACCATTCTGTGCCTTAGTTTTTATATTTATTGACATTCTACTCATTTTAAGTTGAGTTTTCTAAACATGAATGCACTACCTCTGTGTATACAAATAGAATTTGATACACCCATGCCTCCTCCTCTTACCTCTTCCTACCTCCATTTGGGTGAACCTTTTGCTATTTAAAATATGCATTATCATTTAAAACCATGAGTGTATTATTTGATAAATATTTTTAAGAGATTCTTGGCCCAAGAGTTGTTTTGTTTTGTTTTGGAACTGGGAAAGGATCGGGCTGCAATCCAACACTCATTATTAGATGTTTTCCCTCTGCTATGTGAAGATAGCTCAGGCGGCTGTAGCTCTGCATAACCAGAAGAGGGCAGTAGAGTCTAAAGAATGAGAAGAGGACCTGCCATGAAAACAAACTCCTCTTTGTTTACCTAGAGGCCAGATCATCAGATGATCTGTAAAACCTGGCAACTCTCAATAACAATAGAGGGACGTGTATTAAGTGACCAGCTTGCTAGACAGATCATCCAGAGGAGAGCAGCGGACTGCTGGGTCCAAGATTTATAAGCTGCAATCTTTGGCGAGTCGGCTGACCTCTCTGAATCTTTTCTCCTCTGTAGAAATGGGCCTGGTGCTGCCCATCAAGCAACTGCATGTTTTCCTTCCAACTTTTCCCAGGGGTTGGTTCCAACGCCTAATGCCACTTTTTCCTCAATGCAAAATGTCACTCCGCTGAGAAACTTTCCAGATCCCCTCATCCTCGCTCTCATACTACTCTGCACTGACCTGATAGTCTTTCTCTGGTTGTGTTTTTCTTGTTTCCAAGACTGCTTCCCTCATTTGACTAGAGCTCTTGCAGGGCAGCTACTGTGTATCTTTCTACCTGGCATTCAAGGAACAGAGGAATTCTAAGCATTTCTCTCGCTCTTTTTTCCTCTCTCCCTTCCTTTGTTCGTTTATACAGGTTTTTGCTCCAAACATCGGGATAGGCATCAGGGAGGATATGGTCCTTGCTCTCATAGGCTTACAGGTTAAAAAATATTTTGGTTAAAACTACTAGCATGAAAGAGTAAGCATAACAGCCATATGATTAGTCATTGCACTTACTGAAATAAGCAATTGAACGATGTACAGAGAGAAGACATACCTCATTTGGCACGTATTGGGGCTCAAACCACTCTTGCCTGTAAATGTAAAAAAGATGTTTCTAAAGTAATATAAAAAATATGTACAAGGAGGCTTGTTTTTTATTTAATCAAGAATGAGCAGGTGAAAGGAATTTAAAGTTCTAATAGATTCAAAAATGCCAGAGGAGAGTAGAAACCCATTGTGCTATGTGAAGAATGGTGCGGTTAGTGGTCAAGAGTGGGGCTTTGGGGTTAGAGTGAGCCAGCTTCCTCACTTACCTACCTAGGAGGGCAGGCAAGGTGCCTCACCTTCCTAAGTCCCAGCTGTTTATTTGAAAAATGAATACAAAATAGGAGACAGTTGGCCAAAGATCAAGGGTAATGCCTGGCACATGAGAAAGCCCAGGGACAGGTCAGCCTTTATTGATTGTGATCGTCCTTCTTTTTTGTAATTGACTTCACCTCATTCAATAACTTCTGCAATGAGGATGAGCCTTAGAGGAGGTGCCTGAACATCCCAAGAATGGCAGCAGATTTTTCAGGGAAACAACCATGCTTGTTTGGTTTGAGGATCTAACAATGCAGCTTTGGGAGCCTCAGTCCTGTAGCGTCCTCCCCTGAGAGTGAGAATAGACCCCACCAGGGTGACTTGGTTGTCACCAAGTTCTGGTGCTTCCCTTCTCACATTCTAACTCGTTATGAGTCAACCATCCATTAATGCATCTGAACAAATTAGCTTTGATTTATAATTTTATCTTGGGAGGTGGCAGAGTCCCATAAACCGCTTTACTGCTTCACTGATGATCATTTGAGCCGAGGGAAACAAAGGAAGAAAAGAATCAGATTTAAGCACAAGTTTTAATCACACTCGTGTAGAAATGCAACAAGTAAGCCAGCCTTTAGAAATGACCATTATTGCAAAATGTATTGTGTGTCTGAAGCTTTGCAAGTGTCTCTGCTAGGACAGTATGATTGCAGAGGTACATGGAGGTTAAATACAACTTCAGAGCAGCCTCACAATGGTTTGTATGGCTGACATGTCTTTAGATGCCAGGTGGCTTTCTGGGCAGGGAAGGGGACCCAGTGGAGGTGCTGAGGTTTTCACACCTATCACAGGCTTCTTACTGTGAGTGTGGAACTTACCAGGGCTAGCTCTTCTAGGCTGCAATTTCCAGATGATTGGAAGTTACGTGGTGATGGTGGCCATTGGTTATTCTGGATTATTATGAAGAATCAGGGAAGAGATTATTTATTCTTTTATTGGATTTTCCAACATATGGCAGGGTTGGGTGTGTTGCTCTCTCATCTCCAATAAAGAATCAGCTTTCTCTTGGTCAGCAACTCTTGTGCGTAGGAGGCTGAATGCCTTGTTCTCTTGGGAAAGATTGACTTAGCTGCCAGGGTGAGGAATCCAGCTATGCCTGGACAGGGTGGGGTCTCCAGGGAGTAATGTGAGGGAGAGAGAGGGATTAGACAGGAAGACCTGAGCTCTGGTGAAGTTAACTTTTTAATATTTACTAAGGAGCCTAGAGTTTAAATTGTTAACTGTGTGATGTGTTTGCACCAAGTAAGCCAAATGACATCCCAGGAAGCTGTATGACAGAAGGTTTTGCAATAATTCGAACACAGAAAAGGACCAGGAGTATTCAGGCACCACACAATACCCAGTGGTACAGGCTTGGGATAGCAAAAGAACCTGTACTGTGGGTTCATTCATTACTTCATTTCAGCACAATGACATTATAAGGCACATTAAATTAGTGTAACTGATATTAATTTTATTGGTTTTAAATTTTATTTACAAAGTTTATTTTCATTTATAGTTACATTTTTGATCAATATTTATACTTGTTTAGGTAAGGTCATGATAAATAATAATTTAAGTAAACACCAGGAAATTAAAAGTTTTTTTTATTTTGAATGAGTTCATTCATTACTCATGTTTCAGAAAGACTAAATTAAAGGATATTTAAGAGGGTGTTTTTTTGTATCAAGGTTAATCAGAAAAAGAGATCCAGTATGAGTGATATGGAATAGGGGGTTTATTATTCGACCATATGCAACGGTGGGAGCTGGTGAAGAAGTCTGAGGAAGACTTATCTTTGCGTTTGGTCTGATGGTCTGGTCTAAGTTGCTGTACTTCTGCAGAGCTGACAGTTGGGGTATAATAAGCTGGGCATGAAACAGCACAGAAGACAATGAGCAAATGCAATTGAGAGGACAGTCTGGAAACTATGACCATCCTCTGCCACCTCCAAACCTGATGTGCAGAACCTGAAGCAGGAAATGTGGTGGCAGCTGGGACAGCTGCAGGTTTGGCTGCAGGCTTACACCGACAAGGTGACCCCACAGATTTGCTACAACAGCCTCTGGTACCTACATCAACCTTCAGAACAAAATGGCCACAACTTCACTTCTGCCCTCTGAATCTTGGGCAGACTTCTCCTGGTGTTAACCCTAACCTGCACCACCTCTAGGAGGGAGTGTTGGGAATCTTAGATCAAGATTAGTTAAGTGGATACAGTACAAAAGCCATTGCAATGATTTAATTTCAGCTATTCCTGGGATGAGCGTTTAAGCAGAATCTATAACACAGAGTATATTCACCTAATTATTATTGAATGAATAAATGATCTGATGAATAATATTGAGGTTTAGTGGGTCTCTTATGTCTTGGTGATCCCAATTTTGCAGTTTGGCACAGTGTTTGGCGTGTATTTGGTGCTCAGTGAGCAGCTGTTTGCTGTTACTGAATAGTATGGCAGGACGAGCGATGGTGCAGTGGTTAGCCGGAGGCTTCAGGGTGGTACAGTGGCTACTGCTTCACTGTGGGGGCCTAGAGCAAATCGTGCCAGCTCTGTGGCCTTGGTTTGGTCTAAGGGACTGAGATGAAATAATCTCTGTGTAACCTTTTTGCTCAGAAGTTGCACAGTTCAGAGAGTTTATCAGATTGCTTTATAAACGGAGGGAATGTTTCACGAACTGGGCGTTTAATATGTGGAATGAGAGTTAGAGAATACGAGTGATCATTAAGCAAAGCAGGACAGGTGGGGCCCCTTTGGGAGCCATGGAATCCATCAGTCTGCAGGAAGACCTACCTGGAGAGTGCTTGACAGGAAGAATAAGGGTAGGTGCAGATGGGAGTTGCAAGGGAGCTCAGGGCCACCTTTGCCTGTTTGAAAAACTGTACCTCAGCTGGCTCTGCTCCATAAAACCTGACTTGATTCAAGTCTGGCTTCTCGGTCGTGTTAGTTTTCCTGCAGAGCTAATTTTCCTCTGCACAGAGATCTTTGTCTCATAGCAAGTGGCAGTGTCATCTGAGATTCCCAGGCTTCTGGGGATACAGACCCTTGCCTTGAAAAGCCTTCTTTCTCGGCTTGGGTACCAGTTTCTTTGATCTGTCTCATTTCTGCCAGGTGCTTTCATGCACATGCTATTTGAACTGAGCTTGGCTGATGGCTCTAAAGTTTTAGATGAAAATGGGGTGGAAAGTCCTTTTTTTTTCTTTTTCAAATGTGTGAGATAATTTGTAGTGTTTTGAGCATGAGACAAGAAAAATCTCCAGTTTAGGTCATGGTAAGTGATAAAAAGTCATGGTAAGCTCATTTCTGTTTTAGACAGAATAACCATTTCCTTATGCATACTCCACCCTGGCCATATCCCAGGACCTCAGACACACAAGGTCCAATTCAAGCTAAATTCTACAGTTTATCTAGAACTTGAAATTAGTTATCAGTTATTTACTGAGTATCTACAATGTTGTTTGGCTAAGTAGATGCTGGAAGAATCCTGAAACATAATTAAACATAATGCTTTCAAATAACTAAACATTTTCTTGGAAATAGAATAAACACATGAACAATTAGGAAATGAATGTGCATGACAGGCGGCTCTAAATGTGGTGGGGCTCCGGGAGAGAGCTTTACAAAGCTATGTGATTCGCAGAAGAATTTTCTTTTAGGTGATGGGCATGGAACAAGATTTTTAACAATTGTCAGAAAAGAGGAAATGTGTTCCCTGTTGGAGATGGGAGTGACAAAGAGGTGATAAGAATTAGACTTGAGGGAAGACAGACGAGAAATAGAATGTTAGATCTTTACAGAATAAGACTGCTGTATGTTTTCTCTCCTTTTAACATTAAAAAATTAAGTCTTTATTTGTAAGAGCAGTTTGAGGCTTGCAGCAAAACTGAATAGAAAGTAAACTGTTTCCATTTACCCCTTGTCCTCACACACCCATGGCTTCCCCTGCTATCAACATGCCACACCACAGTGGCACAACTTCTGTATGTTTCTGTTCTCATCTTTCCTTGATATTGCTAGACTCTTTTTTTTTTTTTTTTGAGACAGAGTCTTGCTCTGTCGCCCAGGCTGGACTTCAGTGGCGCAATCTCAGCTCACTGCAACCTCTGCTTCCCAGATTCAAGTGATTCTTCTACCTCAGCCTCCTGAGTAGCTGGGATTACAGGCGAGTGCCACCATGCCCAGCTAATTTTTGTATTTTTAGTAGATCCGGGGTTTCACTATGTTGAACAGGCTGGTCTCGAACTCCTGAACCTCAGGTGATCTATCCGCCTTGGCCTCCCAAAGTGCTGGGATTACAGGTGTGAGCCACCACACCCAGCCCAGCTAGACTCTTTTAAGATAAGATGCTAAACTGGAGTTTAGGTGCTCCCTGGCACAATCCCAATTTTGAGATATGAGCCTCTGCTTTTGGAGGATATTTTCTGAAGAACTGTTGTCTGAGACAACCAGTTTAGATTAGGAATCTAAGCCAAGAACCAAATTCCTAGAGCCCCTTCTATTTTTCTGGTGCAGACCTGTGCATCTTGCCTCTTTCCCTTCTAGCAGTTCAACATTTATTGATTAGTGTGCTAAAAGAACTTCGAAGGTGGCAGGACTGAACAAAAAATATGCCTTTTTTCCCTCCCATAAAAATACCTCTTTACTTTATGCCTTTCCATCATCTCATGTAGCTTTCCAAAAAATGAAACACGTACATAAAGCCCAGCTACACTCAAAATGCTGAGTGGGTCAGGGAGAGACTGAGATCTTGATCATTAACCAAGGCTCTGTGGAGGAATTAAGTTGTTTGACTCGTAGCTCCAGGCCTGGTGAATTAGGTAGTATTTCATTTTAATCCTTTGTGGGATTCAGGCTGCCAATATCTAGGCTTTGAAGTGGTTTCCCCCTCCTATGATGTAACTGGATTCCCTTTGCTCAGCCTGAAGAGGCGTTCTTATACTCCTTTTTCCCAAACCAGTCACCGGTAGTTTGCCAGCCTGAGTCTTATGTGACTTCTCCTCTGGTTTCCAGCAATTCTCCCCCAAAGTCTATATTTCCTGCCCTAGATAATTTAAGAAATGAAGATTGCAGTACATTCTGCCTGTATGTGTGTGCTTGTGTGAATTTGATGGGTCGGGTGGCGGGGGGCGGGTGCTGGGCTGGTAGCAAGTGCTGCAAATTTCAACCCTCAGAATTTAACTCTTCCAACTCAACTCGAATTTAAGAGTGACTCTGCTAGCCCTATTTCTTTGTTTTGGGCCATGGAAGAGTCACTGGCACAGGCTTTACTGACTCTTCCATTTCCATTAGAGGAGAGTTGCCTTACCCATTGTTTGGTTGATCATTGAAGAAAATGGGTATTTTACTGGAATCATAGAATGTCTTCACTCCAAAATATTTCCAGAAGTTACACATTGATCTTTCATCTGTCTACTCATTTTCCATGTTGTGAGAAATAGTTTGTATTGAGGCTGTCTATATGTCACTTTCCTTTTGAGTAAAGTCTCCCACCAGAAAACTGTGTGTTGGGATCTTTTGTCTCTTGTATATATGTATTCACTGACTTCACCATAGTACTATATCTCTAGCCAACACTGAGAGATATATAGGGGCAACTGTGTGAAACGGTTTATTGTAAGAAAGCTTTTGAAACATTGCCCTTCATCATACATTGTCATTCTCAAACCAGGAAAGTAGCAAAATAAGCAAGTAAATAAAGATTCTATCATGTCTCAAATATGCTTCTTCTAAACTGTGATTTCTTAGGAGAAACAATTTCATAATAGATACAAAATCGCATTGTATTGGTTCCTGCTGATGTAAAATTTATAGTTGTTTGTACCTGTGAGTTTGATCTCAGATCTAATTGGCTTTTACAATTTTATTTATTTTAATTAATTATTATTTTTTTTAGAGATAAAGTCTTTCTTTGTGGCCCAGGCTGGAGCATGGTGGTGCAGCCTCAGTTCACTGCAGTCTCGAACTCCTGGGCTTACGAAATCCTCCTGCTTTGGCCTCCCAGAGTGCTGGGATTACAGGCATGAGCCACCACACCCAGCCTGATTTTGATCTTAATGTAAGAGTGACATATCTTGTAACTAAAGCTAATGGTACCTTCTTTTGTCAAAAAGTCATTGGCTGGTTCATAATCATAATTTACTGCATTTAACCTACAGATGCTCATGTGTTTAGTGGCTTATAAAATGGCCTGGGGATAGTAAATGGTATTTATTGGAAATGCTTTGCAATTTGGAGGTTAAATTGTGTTTCTTCTTCTTCTATCAACTCAAATTATTCTGTCTAGGTCTCTTCACACTAGGTGGCAGAAGTAGCTTGTGGAGGAGTCTAATTTCCTGACACAGGATTCTGATTGCTTCTGGGGGACAGGGGCACTGAGGGGAGTCATAAGTCAGTCACTTATAATGGACACTGAGATGTCCTCTGGTGAAGTGAGCAAATGTGCAGCTTGGGGGATGGTCTCTGATTCCGAACCTGTAGCCCCACCTGTCTTTCTGTCTCTATTCTTGCACCTAAGAGACAGAGGTGAGGGCAGGGAGAGGGAAAGAGCACCTTCCTATTTCCTTTTATTAAAGTAACCAGAATCACATTTAATAAATTACAAGAGAGATGAGAAGTTACAAGCTGTTGTGCACCGTGAATCGATCTGACGCTGATGAGCTGCAGGAGATGGCCATCTGTGTCGTGGCCCATGGGGCTCTCAACTGTGTTGATGGATGCCAGGTTAGCAGTGTTCCTGCTTGGAATTCTGCTTACCTGTTGCTTTTGGACCACTTCAGTTGTTCAGTCACACAATGAGAGAGCATGAGAATTGGGTAGGGGGTGCTACAGCCTTCTTCGGTTTGTTCTTGTCTTGGGCAAATTACTTAATCTTCCTAATACAAAAGTTTCCTCATCTGTGAAATGGGGATGATAATAGTACTTTATAGTGTGTCTTTGAGAATTAAGGGAGATAATACATGTGAAGTGTTTGGCACATGGTAAGTAGATAATATATGTTTGTTGTCATTGTTTTTTTGATCAAGTCCAACTCTATGAATGAACTTAATTTCATAACTTACAAGATGATAGTTTTGAATAATATATCTGATGTTTTGTTAGCCTTCAAAACTTAAACATTTGTGTAAAATGTGTGCACTATGTAATTTTTATATCACTCATAGGGCCTCACACCTGGATGTATACACAATAGTTAATCATGTGTTTATTAAGTGCTTATTGAATTTTGGATAAATAAAGAACATAAGGAACTATGCTTCTAACATGATTTATTTTACATATAAGAAGATGGTTAGAACAGAAGTAATATTCTGTTCCTTCTTGTTCATTCATTTAATCATTATATTTAAAATAATGAATATTTATGTGCCAAACCATTACTACATCCTAGGAACTGAGCAAGCCAGCAGGTATAGAAAGCGAAGGTAGGACAAGTTTCATGTCCTCAATGACCTGACTTCTGGGTAGGGAGACAGAGAAATGCAACGTGGTGCCACAAAACCCAAGTCTGCACAGATTACACGGGAGCCAAGGGTGAATGAGCTTGTTGTATCAGCAATTGCAAGCTGTTTGATGTAGCTAGTGTGTAGGGTGCTGTGGGGAGTGGTCAGAGATAAACCTACTTACAAATATTTTCTAGGGTCTAAAGTGTGCATGGGCTGCCAGAATGGCTGCATTTAAAATGTAGATGTAGATAAAGTTCAGAATTTTAAATTAATGAAAATATATTGACATTATAATTTTACTGAAACTTCTTTGATAGAAATGGTAACAACTGTACTGCATTGTACAGCTCATTGAACTTAGACATTATCTCATTTGATTAATCATAATAGTAGTATATTTCATTTAACGAGTCCATATTATTTAGCAGGTACTATGTTGACACATGACATATATTATCTCATTTATTCTTAATTAGAACCTTTCTATCAGGAGCCCAAGTTTACTAATAAGGCGTATAAGTTAGGAATAACCAGCTTAAGCTCTGTGAGAGCAGAGATCATGTCTATCCATCTATCCCTCTATCTGGCATGCTGCCTGGCACCTAGTAGGAGTTTAAGTGATGTTTGTTGACTGACTAGATAATATTACTTGTTCAGAGTGGTAAAACTAGTAACTAATGAAGACGAGTACAAAGGTACTTGATTTTGACAATTTAGTTTGACATGATCATGGCCAGTGGAAGTCCACTTTTTTGTGATGTAGGAGACAATCAAACGCAGTATATGTCCTTTTAGTCATTGATCCTTGATGGAAAGAAATGCACTTTTGGTAGTCAGTTGCTTTTCATTTGTCAAGGATATTGACTCTGGTGAGACAGTCCTTAACTGTGCAGGAAAGTGCCAGTAGTTATGTTTCTGAGGAGTCAAAACTTCTATGTGGATTTTTGACTGCATGGGGCATTGGTGGCCCTAATTTCTTGTGTTCAAGTGTCAACTGTACTGTTTCTGAGAAACCTTTCTTCTCATTCTTAGTTTGATCCAATAACCTCTAGTCAAAGATGTTCTATTATTGTTTCAGCTTCTGATCTTGGGAGTCATTTTGGTTGAGGAAGGGTCATCAAATTTTGGGAAACCGACTTCATGACAAAAGAACATTTTTGAGACTTTTGAGTTTTCTCCCTTTCAAAATAATGTTTTTCTCCTTAATAAACTTAACTGAATAATTCAGCCAATAGTTACTGATAGCTTACTCTGTGTTAGGTCCTATAATGGGTGCTGAGGATATAAAGATGGTAAGACACAGCTTTTGCTTTCAAGGATAAGAGGGGGAGACAAACTTGTAGGCGGATAACTGTTATACTCAGTGTGTTTAAGACCCTCAGTGGGAGAACATGAAAAGGCCTATGGATACACAAAAGAAGTAGAAACAGAGGCCATGGTTGCCTTCCCAGCATCAGCAATTTGAGGCTAATGGGAGGTAAAGAGGGGAAGACCTTGTAGGAGCGGCAAAAACATCTACTGGGTATGAATGGGTGAGAAGGCTCAAGTCGCACCAGCAGTAATCTGATACCTCTGCCTCATCATTTTGATTGGCCAATTGCTCCCCAGATTTTAGAACCAGATTTAGCACTGCACGTATTATTTCTGTCCCTTTCATATTCACCAGCTGAAAGAATGCAAGTCCTCATTGACTTGGATGGCCTCAGATGGAGAAGCTGAAGCTTACCCTTTCTTCTTCCATCCATGGTCCACTGATGTATGGTACCTTCCATGGTTGTTCTTGGTCTAGGCTGTGAGATGTGGATTTATCTTTGGCCATTAATCTTTTTTTTTTTCTCTTTTGAGACAGGGTCTCACTTGCTCTGTTGCCCAGGCTGGAGTGCAGTGGAGCAATCATAATTCACTGCAACCTTGAGCTCCTGGGCTCAAGCAGTTGTCCTACCTTACCCTCTGATAGAGCTGGGACTACAGGTGCATACCACAACACCTGGCTAATTTTTAAATTTTATTTTATGTAGAGACAGGGTCTCGCTATGTTGCCCAGGCTGGTCTCCAACTTCTGGCCTCACGCGATCCTCCCATCTTGTGCTCCCAAAGCATTGGGATTACAGGTGTGAACTGCTGTGCCCCGCCTAGCTATAAATCTTCAATTATATTACTAATTCTTTCTTCAATCTCTGATTCTCCAGTTTTCTTCCTTTGTGTTTATTTTGTTGTTCTACTCATAATTGAGATTATCTCTATTTATTCTAAGAATTTGGTAAAAAGGTTGATGCAAACCTAAGTACAAAAATTGCTGGGCAGAATTACCTACACCTGCTATCAGAAAGTGAGGGAATCCCTGGAGAAGCAGGTGTGCCATCAGACAGTTAACAATCTGAGCAAGTCTCAGCTCTTGATCCCCAAATTTAGTTTAGTTTAGCAGACAGAATCCATGGCATAATAGACTAGTGTTAAGTCTGAAGATGCCAGATAACAAATTTGTCTCACAATGAGAAGCTAAGGGCAGGTAGCAGCTATTCAGCAACCCTGAAATGGCAAAGTTAGGGAATTGGGTCTTGAAAATGAGTCACCCAAACATTTTCTTTCCAAACATCTGCAGGTTGTTAGCCTGATTTATTTTGAATTAAAAAATCTTTTTGAGCTGGCTGACAGCTTATTTTAATTCCCAGCTGTTAAAATGTTTCAGCAATTGGAATTAGGGGCCGTGCCATTGCTTTTGATGTGGTGGAAGCCAGTTCAGCACTCAGGTACACCTGGGGGACCTGCCCCTTCTCATCATGGCCCTCCATAGTTTTATTTCTTTCTGTTTAAGAGCTTGGTGCTTTGAGCTCTTTGTTTACGATCTATTTGCTTGGGTCTTATAGGACTGGTGGCCAAGGGAGTTTAGCTCATATTCCAGGATGTGGTGGCTTTTATCCAGCACATAGTGCTTTGTGGCTGCCTTAGATTCCTTCTGTGACAAGTTGGGGGATAAACAAATACATAAATAAGTGTATATTTAATTAATATTGCCCCCTCCTTTCCCAAAAGATGCTGAAGTGAACTTTCTACCCAAAGCCATGGTGTTTATAAATGTTTTCAAGATTTTTTGTGCAGATTTTTGGCTTGGTAAAGGCCCATTTTCCTTGGTTTTGAACGAGTGCCTCTCTTTTTTGCTGTGATTTTGGATAGGGGATCTGGGAACCCAGTCTCCTCTCTCCTGATCCCACTTGCCACAAACAGCTGACACCACCACCAGCATCTATCATAACCACCACCAAGGAGCTGGTTCTGGCCACTCCTAACTCCCCTAAAGTTCTGTCTGATCATTACTATTCCTTTTAACGTCTGATTTCCCCAAGGAATTATCTACACTAGCTACTTTCTCTCTTCAGATTCTCTTTATGCCTCGGTTTTTTCATTCCCTCTGAGGCTCACTCTATGCTCTGTTGACAGTGGGCTCTCAAAGGTCTTGTCTTTCTTTTTTTTTTCTTTTCTTTTCTTTTCTTTCTTTCTTTTTCTTTCTTTCTTTCTTTCTTTCTTTCTAGAGCATGCTTTTATTTAAGTAACATTTTTCTCAATTAGAAAAGTAATATGGCTTGTAATACAAAATTTGGAAAACACAGAAAAATATAAAGAAAAACCATTCATGATCCTGTTTTCTAAAAATTATTCATAACATTTAGTTTACCTCCACTTGGATACTTTCTCTGCATGTGTGCATATATTCTCAAAATTGAGCTCCACAAGATCTGTAGTATTCATTGTTTTTCAATATCATGAGCACTCAGACCACTGGAGAATCCTCATGAACCATGCTTTAAGCATTCCTGAACTTTTAATTGGATCTCAGTGTTTTTGTTACTTGATTTCTTTGCTTATTGCATGGCCTCCATGTATCTGCATTAGGGAAATTATAAAACCAACAACTAGAATATGACATATTGGGACATTAAATATTAAAGATTTATGGCTTTATTCAGTGGGTACTGAGAAATCCAATTCTGTTTTTTAAGCTGTAAAATGAAGCAGCAGATTAATCCAAAGATGAAGAAATGAATGCAAGAGACCATTTTGAAGATGGTTACAGTAGTCTAGGTGTAGATAAGTATTGAAAGCATTAATGAGAATAATAATAATCGAATGTAAAGCAAAGTTTGGAGAGGCATTGAAAGAGTCAAATAGGTAGGATCCGGGGAATGATAAAATATGTAGAAAGAAGTGAAGAGAGGTGTCTTTCTCTAATTATGTTCATTTTTGACTTCGTATTTCTATTCCTGTTCTCTCTTTTTAATATCCTTTTTTGACCATTTCTGTTTATTGAAATCTACACTTTAAGTTCTGGGGCACATGTGCAGGATGTGCAGGTTTGTTACAAAGGTAAACGTGTGCCATGGTGGTTTGCTGTACCTATCATCCCATCACCTAGGTATTAAGCCCAGCATGCATTAGCTATTTCCCTGGTCCTCTCCCTCCCCGCGCACTCCCTGCCCCCACAGGCCCCACTGTGTGTTGTTCTCCTCCCTGCGTGCATGTGTTCACATTTGAAATCTATACTTTTTATCAGGACTCTTCCTTTTCATGAAATCTTTCTTGATTACCTCAGGCAGATATTGTACCTCTAATTTCTTAGAATTCTGTAATACTTTTTATATCTCAACTTTTATCTCATGATTTTAGGGGAATGATCTCTTCAGCTGGAGTTGGGTAGACAGCTTGTGGTTCAGTCTTTAGATGAAGGTGTAGGAATAAGAAAAATGCAAAGAGACAATTGAAAAGTACAAGATTACATGATCTAATGACGAAGATGAAGTTACAAACTCCATTTCCTGTGTGGTCTGAATTAAAAATACTTTAACTTGTGACAAAGTTTTAAAGTTAGCTCCTTGGGAGCTTTGCTAAGATAAAATGAATAGGAGGAACTTATCCTTTGGTAAGGAAACACATCATAGTTACCATGTCTCTCAATGAACTGGAAGAGAATGCTGATTCTTTTTTCTGGAAATTAAAGAAAATTATTTTATATTAAACAATTTTCCTTCCTTCCTTCCTTCCTTCCTTCCTTCCTTCCTTCCTTCCTTCCTTCCTTCTTGCTTCCTTCTTTCTCCCACCTTCCCTCCTTCCCACCCACACACTCCCTCTCCCACACATTTTTCCCCCACCCAACCATCCTACCAAACCTCCAACCATACAAACAAGCGACCAACAGAAACCCCACATCC
>CAUYNB010053191.1:0-34453 GCA_963574225.1 Lagothrix lagotricha
AGAGCTTCTGCACAGCAAAAGAAACAATCATTAGAGTGAACCAGAAACCAACAGAATGGGAAAACATTTTTGCAAACTACCCATCTGACAAAGGGCTAATATCCAGAATCTGCAATGAAGTAAAACAAATTTATGAGAAAAAAAACAACCCCATCAAAAAGTGGACAAAGGATATGAACAGACACTTTTCAAAAGAAGACATATATGAGGCCAACAAACATATGAAAAAATGATCATCATCACTGGTCATTAGAGAAATGCAAATAAAAACCACATTGAGATACCATGTCATTCCAGTTAGAATGGTGATCATTAAAAAATCTGGAGACAACACATGCTGGAGAGGATGTGGAGAAAGAGGAATGCTTTTATACTGTAGGTGGGAGTATAAATTAGTGCAACCATTGTGGAAGACAGTGTGGTGATTCTTCAAGGACCTAGAAATAGAAATTCCATTTGACCCAGCAATCCCATTACTGGGTATATATCCAAGGATTATAAATCATTCTATTATAAAGAAACATACACACATATGTTCATTACGGCACTGTTTACAGTAGCAAAGACTTGGAACCAACCCGAATGCACATAAAGGATAGACTGGATAAAGAAAATGTGGCACATATACCCCATGGAATACTATGCAGCCATTAAAAAAGAGTTCATGTCCTTTGCAGTGACATGGATGAAGCTGGAAACCATCATTCTCAGCAAACTGACACAAAAACAGAAAACCAAACACCGCATGTTCTCACTCATAAGTGGGTGTTGAACAATGAGAACACATGGACACAGGGAGGGGAACATCACACACTGGGGTCTATTAGAGGCTAGGGGGCTAGAGGAGGGATAGCAGGGGGTGGGGAGATTGGGGAGGGATAACATTAGGAGAAATACCTAAAGTAGGTGACGGGGATGGAGGCAGCAAACCACTATAGCATGTGTGTACCTATGTAACAATCCTGCGAGGTCTACACGTGTACCCCAGAACTTAAATCATAATAAATAAAATAATGTTCAGTGTCATATAGTAATTAGAATTATAAGGTTTGAAATCTTGTTGTCCTAGATTTGACCCAAGGTATCACCTCTTCTGGCTGCAAAGTGTTTGTCAGGATCCTTAACCACTCTGTGCTTTTGTTTGCTCCTCTGAAAAGTGAGAAGAAAGTAATTGTGCCTACCTTTGAGAATCTAATGGGATAATTCCTGTCGAGCACTTATCACAGTGCCTGGCAGAACAAGCCTTCTGTAAAATAGATTGTACATAAATGTTTGTGTGTGTGAAAATATATGTATGTGTATGCATACATATGTATTTATTATTTACATGGTGCTCAAGTACATCGTGCCCTGTGATTATATAGTGCTCATAGTGTTTTATGGAAAATGAGGCACGCATAAAATCAGTAGATGATACACACAGAATTTTTAGCAGCAGATTTATTTTACTAATTATGTATTGCAGAGGCCACTATTCAAAGTCTTTTATTACCGTCACACACACCTACTAACTATAGAGATAGGTATCCTAGAAGCCTTTTAAATGGTGCAGTGAAGCCCCCTGGGCTGTTTTAAAACCCCGTCACAGGCAACATGGAATGTTTATGTCAGAGAATTAATTGGGTACCCCTTGACCCAGTGAAGCCCTGCCAGAGTTTTTTGTTCCCCATGAAGCAGTCTCAGAGAAGGAAATCTACCTTTCAGGAGCTTATTGGGTGGTGTCCTCATGTTTAATACTTGTAAGGGCAGTGAAAGAAGCAGGATTGGTCAGAAGAAGTTGGGCTGTGATTCAGCCACAGTGAGACCTCTGTCAACCCCACAGGGAGCTCTGGAGCTAGGATTCAAAATTATCTTGAGTTGGAACTGGAGAACCTGGGGCAGGTACCTTCATACCTCATGCTTCCCTCATCTACCAGTCATTGGATGCCGGCTAGTCGCAGACAGAGAGGCATGACCTTGAGCAAGGTGGCTTTTCTTACCTCAGGGAAATTCCCAGAAGGGCTGGAAGCTGTCAGTAGCAAGCAGCTGGGGAGTTCTTTAGTCCTTAAGGAGGATCTAAATGGCACCGCATGAAGTTCATACCAATCATTAGAACTAATTATTGTAGGGAATTGTGGTTTGATTCAGCCTAAGTTACCTGAACTCTACTTTTCTCTGATATTTCACACTTTTACATTCTCTTCCATCCTTCCACAGCCATTTATTTAAAAAAAAAAAAAAAGGAAAAAAAATTTGCTGGGCCTGGTGTGGTGGCTCACACATGTAATCCCAACACTTTGGAAGGTAGAAACAGGAGGATTGCTTGAGACCAGCCTGAACAACACAGTGAGATCTCATCTCTACCACAAACGTTAAAAATTACCAGGATATGGTGGCCTATGCCTGTATTCTCAGCTACCTGGGAGGCTGAGGTGGGAGAATCACCTGAGCCCAGGAGGTCAAGGCTGCAGCAAGCTGTGATTGTGCCACTGTACTCCCACCTGGATGACAGAGTGAGACCCTGTCTCAAAACAAACAAACAAACCAGCTTTATTGAAGTATAACTGATACAAAATAAACTGCACATATGTAAAGTGTGTGATGAGTTTTGACCTATGAATATACCCATGAAACCATTACTACAATCAAATTAATGAACATGTCTCTCACTTCCCAAAGTTTCTTCATTTTATTTTTAATCCATCTCTTTCTTCCCAACCTTTCTCCCCCAATTCCACTGATCTACTTTGTCAAGCAGTTTTTATTTTTTCTACAATTGTATATAAATGTAAGGGATACTTCCACTTTAATGAATGATACTTTAATGAGAGCTCGAAATAAAAAGACAAGGAAAGATTCTCTTCCTTTCCAAAAGTTCTCTTCATATACTCAGAGAAAGACCAGGCACCAGAGAGAGTGGAGAAGTTAAGCTTTGGATTTGGAAAAACAGCAATCAAAAATTCTTCTGTCCTTTGCTACCTATGTGATCATAGTCATTTTATTTATTTATTTTTATATTTTTTGATTGCTTGAGACGAAGTCTCATTCTGTCGCCTAGGCTGGAGTGCAGTGGCACAGTCTCAGCTCACTGCAACCTTCATCTGCCAGATTCAAAAGATTATTTTGCCTCAGCCTTCCTAGTAGCTGGGATTACAGGCATGTGCCAACATGCCCAGCTAATTTTTTTTTTTTTTTTTGTATTTTTAGTAGAGATGGGATTTCACCATGTTATCCAAGCTGGTCTCGAACTCCTGACCTCAAGTGGTCTGCCCGTGTTGGCCTCCCAAATTGCTAGTGTTATAGACATGAGCCACCACACCTGGTCAATAGTCGTATTATTTTAATTCTCAAGTCCTAGCTGCCTGTGGTGGCTCACACCTGTAATTCCAGCACTTTGGGAGCTCAAGGAAGGTGGATCACTTGAGCCCAGGAGTTTGAAATCAGCCTGGGCAACATGGTGAAACCCTGTTTCTACTAAAACAAAAATTATCTGGGCATGGTGATGTGTGCCGATGGCCGCAGCTACTGGGAGGCTGAGGTGGGAGGGTTGCTTGAGCCCAGGAAGTAGAGGCTGAAGTGAGCTGTGATTACACCACTGCACTCCAACCTGGGTGACAGAGCAAGACCCAGTCTTATAACTAAATAAATAGATATATTTGCAAGTCCCATTTTCCTCATTTTTAAAATGGGGATAATAGTCGAACCTACCCAGGGGGTTGTCACAAAGATTAAGGAATGAGAAATTGTTCCGTTATACCCAGCCCATCATAATTTGAGTGACTTGTTGATGATGATGTTTTTATTATAATAATGATGATATGAAAGGTTTATGGTTTAATTTCAATGTAATTTCTTTACCTTTGTGGGGTCCAACCAAAGATATCTAACCTAGGAGAGAAGGTCAGTTATCGAGTGACCTGGACAAGTTAGACTCTTCACTGTTCACACAGTCTATAGACTTGGAGTTTCTATGCTTCAAGGACCTTGCATTGCAAGATGTGTTCTAGTGACTCCACCTTGCCAGATTCATCAATACTCAACAGACAACCAGTTGCTTTTTCTTAAACCATACTCCTCTGGAATCTCATTCTCCCAGATTTTTCCCCATGTCTCCTGTCACTCCTTGGGAGTGTCTTTGTTGGTTCATCTCATTGCTCTACCCACTCAGGACCACAGCTTCTCAAGGGACCTCTGCCCAAAGACCTCTGCTCATACTTGCTTTCTTTTTGCCTATGGGTTTGTCTGTCAGTTCTAATGATGGTGGTTTCCAAGCTAAAACCCCAGACTAGACTTCTCCTTGGAGCTCTAGCCTGTACAGCAACATGCCCACTTTGCAATTCTGTTATCTTAAAGATGCAGGCAGTTCAGATTTATTAATGTCCAAACCACAAGTACTGTTCTTTTTCCTCATCCTTGCTCACTCAGTCTTCCCTATGTTAGCAGTTGCACTTTCTTTTATTGCCCAAGACAGAAACACGTGGCTCACCGTTGGCAACTTCTGTCTTGCTTTAGATACCTCATTTTGCACCTAGTCCTTTAGATTCTGCATGCAAAATTTCTCCTCTCTGAGCATTTTCCTGTTATCATCTCTTTAATAGGAGCCACCATAATCTGTGGGCTCAGTAGAAACTCTAGGTTCCTAACTGGTTTCCGTACTTACAAAATCACCTAGATTATAAGCTGGCACATGGTAAGTCATTAATAGTTCACTGAACAAATGCTGAACTAAGCAGGCACAGCCTTCCTAAGTAGAAGCAGCATGGTTCTTGCCTTTGCTTTGACAATTACTAGTCTTATGACTTTGGACAAATCTCTTCACTTTTCTGGGTCCATTTCTTATCTTTAAAATGAGGATGATACTATTCATTCTCCCTTTTTCACAGAGCCATTTATTTATCCAGCAAAACTTTAATAAGCATCTACCAACTGCTGAATACTGGAGTTTCTGAGATAAATACATCCCGTGCCCTCTTCGTAGAGAGTCCAGAGTTTAGAAGGAAAGACAGGCATGTGAACATATCATGATTATGTTATAATAGAGTAAGTGTAACAGTAGAAGCTTACACAAGGTACACCTTTATGTAACGTTTAATTTGAAATAAAGTCATCGAGTCAGGTACTGTACCAGGTGCTTTCTAATTTGCTACCTAATTTAACTTTCACACAGAAAACTCGGAGTGATTAAAATGATAATTATCATTTTACAGATGAGGAAACTGACTCAGTGGCATTAAATAACTTGCTCAGACTCAGAGAGCTAGCATGTGGAGACGCCAGGCTTCAAACCCAGGCTTTTTACTCCAAGTTCAGGTCTCTTTACTCACATAAAACAATACATAATTAAAATATAAGTTATTGATCACATTATTGCTGGAAGAACAATGAATGGACACTGAACTGAAGCATTTTATAACCAAATCGAAATCAGAAGAGAAAATTAGACCAAAGAAAAACTCACTTTTTTCTTCAACTTTCTCTTTTTTTCTAACTTTCTCTGGTTCTATATTATTATTTATAATCAATTATACAGAGTCTTATTGATTATAGTATGTATTGATTGGTACCCACAGTGAACAAAGTGTTACTTAAAACAATGGCTTAAATTCTTTGAGGTTGGAGAACCTTGTACATGACATTTTGGTCCCAGAACACTGGTTTTAGGGTGTTTGCTAAAGAAACCCAAGTGAGCATTGCTTTACTTTCTTTTTAAGTAATTTGTGACATTTTTAGTGGCATCTTGGAGTTCTTAAGAGGCAGCTCAATTTCAATTTGAGAATTACTCTAAATATCTGAGTTACATGTTCTGTAATAATAGAATTGTGAAAAGGGAAAGAAGGACATCTAAGTGGTCTGGGCCTCCAGGTATAAGTTGATAGTGAGCAGTGAATGAGGGAGTGTGCCACATCGGCATTGGCATTCGAGTGTTTGTAAATATAAATTGGCATGGTTGTACCATACGTTTCACCTGAGGATATGAAGGGCCACATTACTGACTCACCTGTAGCTAGCCCTCAACCTTTG
This sequence comes from Lagothrix lagotricha, assembly GCA_963574225.1. Taxonomy (NCBI): domain Eukaryota; kingdom Metazoa; phylum Chordata; class Mammalia; order Primates; family Atelidae; genus Lagothrix; species Lagothrix lagotricha. Next base: position 6,001 of record CAUYNB010053191.1, read on the forward strand.
AACCCATCATCATCCGTTGCTAATTTATATTATATTATCTGCCAGGTACTGTGCTAAGTGCTCTTCTCTGTATCATTTAATTTAATCTTCATAAATATTCCTATGACAGAGATACTGTTAACATACCCATTGATAAGTAGGAAACGTGGAAACCTAAAGCAGGGTAAGCAACTTACTGAAGATAGCGTGTCATGGAAGTGGTGGTGATTTGCACCCAAGCATCTGACTCCACAAAGCATCTCCTTAACCTTCATAAAGCCATCTGTCCAACCTTTGAGAGCCATCCAGTGCCTTTCCCAATCTTCACTGTGGCATGAGGTCCCTTCCTTCTCTTCTCATATGTTTCTCCCATCTTCTTCCAGCTCCAGCACTATATTCTCTGGGATAAGAGAACTGAGAGGATAAAGCCATCATCCATCTATGTCTCAAGTCCCACAGTCATTCACACCATAACTAGCCTGGGTCTACTAGGTGACTGTTGCAGGCCTATAAGTCTTTTGGCAAAGTCAGGATATTGGCACTAAAGACATGGTAAACCCAGTCAATTCATATATACATGAAAATGCTGTATGGGACTGTTACTCTTAAGCTCTGCCACATTCTCTAATGTGGTTTTCTCTCAACAGCATTTATTTTGACATTGCCCAAATATTATTCCACTAGTTTATTAAGTAATATCCTGGATTTTGGCAATATATAAATGAAAAGATATACCCTTACTTTTAAGAGCTTATAATTTGAGGAGGAAAATAGACATCTTTACTGTAGCACTTGCCACCTTGTATTTTACCGGTAGGTTCCAAGGTGGGTTAGGAAGAACTTGCTGAGCATCTAAGATCTGAACTAACCATTGAAGCTCATCAGACAAGAAGTGAGGAAAGACATTTAAGGCTGAGGAGGTGTGGAGATGCAGATAATGGAAATCTGTTCATGTTGCTTATCTCACTCCAACATAAGTTTTAGTATGTAACCTGCTGACATCAAATTTTGGACTTCAAGCTTGATAAGCATATTTTTACTTTCTTAAAGTGACAAAGGGAACATGATGTATATGTGTGTTTTTGTCTCTTCAGCACTGAAGCAATTCCAGTGTCAATGTTTATGGGCTTAGTTCCCTCAAATTTTTGTCACTTATAAAACAGGGAAAATGTAACCAACTTATATTACTCTTTTATTGATGAAGCCCCTTAAGTTAAACCTTACTTGAAGTGCTACAATTATGGGCTTTGTGATCCTTTAGGATCAAATGTATGGGGCCAGGCGCAGTGGCTCATGCCTGTAATCCCAGCACTTTGGGAGGCCAAGGCGGGTGGATCACCTGAGGTCAGGAGTTTGAGACCAGCCTGGCCAACATGGCGAAACCCCATCTGTACTAAAAATACAAGAAATTAGCCAGGCGTGGTGGTGGATGCCTGTAATCCCAGCTACTTGGGAGGCTGAGGCAGGAGAATCATTTGAATCCAGGAGGCAGAAGTTACATTGAGCTAAGATCATACCCCACTACACTCCAGCCTGGGCAACAAGAATGAAACTCTGTCTAAAAAAAAAAAAAAAATGCATGGGCATTTTTACTGGTAGAACTGAGTGAAATACCCTGTTCTGAGCTGGGCACTGTGGCTCACACCTGTAATCCCAGCACTTTGGGAGGCCAAGGCCAGAGGATGGGCCAGGAGATCAAGCCCAGGAGATCGAGGTCAGCCTGGGCAACATAAGGACACCCTATCTCTACAAAAAAAAATATGTGTGCATAAACACCTAGCCAGCCATGGTGGTGTGCACCTGTAGTCCCAGATACTCTGAAGACTGGGGTAGGAGGATTGCTTAGGCTTGAGAGGTGCAAGCTGTGGTGAGCCGTGATCATGCCACTGCACTCTTGCTTACATGGTAGAGCAAGACCCTCTCTCAAACAGAAAAAAAAAAAGAAAAAGAAATCCCTGTTCTACTACTTGTGTGTGTTTTTACTTTTTCTCCATGAACTTCTATTTCCTCATCTTTGACATGGCGATAAGAATAGGGTGTTGATGTGGATTAAATTGGGACAATTGGTAGAAAAGAACCTGACATGTAGTGGATGATTTTTCCCAAAAGTAAGTTTTTTTGTTGTTTTGCCTCCTTACCAACCTGAGTCCTATAAACCCCTAATACTGAGAATTATTCTGGCCCTTGAGTTAACATTTGGAGAATCAGCTGGTTGAAAGCAAACTTCTAAACCAATGGTGCTCAACCAGGGGCAGTTTTGCCCTCCAGCATGCCTTTGCCAAAAATCTGAGACATTTTTGATTGACACGAGTTGGGGAGCAGAGTACTATCGTCATCTGGAAAGTAGAGGCCAAGGATGCCACACAGCATCTTGCAGTGTGTAAGACAGCTCCCATCACAAAGAATTACCTAGCCCCAAAAAAATGTCACTAATGCCCTGTTCTAGGTACAGTGGAGCAGAAAAGTTTGTCTATTTGCATATCACATTGATGACTTTTGAAATTTGTCATGTAATAAATAGAATTTCCATTTTTTTCTTACCCCTCTATCCTTAGATCTCCCAGGATTGTCATCAGGATCCCATCCTTTTAGGTGCTCCCATCATAGTTTTGGAGTGAGCTACATAGCTCCTCATAGGCTCTTGGGTGACCTCTTACCTTTCTTTAGGTCTGTTTCTGAAGACAGCGACAGTACTTTTTATGGTGCTTACTGCAGTAAGTAGTTACTCAGCACAACGCGGGGAGAGAGAGTATCATATTATTCCCATTTTGCCAGCAAAGAAATGGAATCCTAGAGAGGTAAATTATCACAACAATGACCACACAGCTAATGACTGGCTGATCTAGCCCTGGGCTTTCAACAACAAACCCAAAACCTCTTTTTTTAAGCAGAACTTTCCTAATGTATCTCATGGTCTTTCATGGTCATGACTACAGAGCTTCATCACACTATTGTTTTTGTAGCTATTTAATCCCTGCTGCTCTTACATTTGCAGGTAATTTTTAAGCTCCATGAAGCCAAGAGTACTGTTACCATCTCTTCTATTGAATATATCTGAAGCTGGGACAATTACTTGTTCATTGTTCTACCTAAGAAATCCCTAATACTAATAAGATTTATCATTTACAAGTTTAAGGAATATAAATCCCTCAGTATTAGGAAAAGAATGTCAAAGTAGCCTGAAAACATTTTTGAACAGTACTTTGGCTCTAGGTACTGGCTCAAATTAATTCGCATGTAGAAACCAGCATGCCCACTGCTTGTTCTCTTTGGCATGTGAACCCTATGCTTATGTGTTTGGTTGTTATGACCACAAAGTAGAATATTGAGGGGGAGGAAGACACTTGTCAGTAGACACTTTACATGCTTCTTGGAAATTAATTTTAAAAGATACCTAATGCCTAGTGGGTTTCTCACCACCTAGTGACACTTCATAAACAGAGAATCCCAAACCAGTGCATACAAATGCTGACAAATAAAAGTACCAAGAGGTTTGGTCTACCTATCAAAACTACAAAGACCTTGAAGGTTGTTTATTGTATCATAAATCTTCCATTATAGTCTCCGTCATGTTGATACCAGACTTCTTTGCTTGAAAAATCTGCTCTGAGGTACAAGGCAAGCAATTACTGAGTCTTCCCAGGGACTAAAACAACATTCCCAAACAAAATGTTTTAGGGTTTTTAAAAATTAATTTTTGGATGGGATTTGGTAACTACATGTACTAACAGACACTGTAGAATATTTAACCTTTAACTTACTGTTTGGGAGCTGCATATTCCTTCTTGGAGAGCTGAAGACAATGCAGGGTCACATTTTCTGTTTGAAAAGCACTGTAATATATTTCTTTCTGAATTTCTATTTCAGGTGGGAATTAATGTTATTCCAGTTTTCTCCTATTAACGTCAGCACCTGAATATATTCAGCCAAAATAATACATTGTCTAAAATAGTCTTTTTACCCAAGACAGGTAAAAAAAAAAAAAAATCAATACACAGTTCTCATCAGTATGGTAAATTACTTATGGTAACCACAGTACAAATTTCCCTTAACCCTTCTCTTTCTTGGCCCAGAGAAGGGGACTTCAATTAACTGCTAATCATCTAAATGTAACCAAGCGAGTGACCAGGCTTGATAGTGGACCATGCTCTCAGGTAGAAGTGAGAGGAGATTTATTGGTCTTGGAAGGTTTTGTGGGTATTCTTGCCAGCACATGAGGCAATGGGTTGGCTGACCTTGGAATCCTTGCTAGCTCTGGTATTGGGTGATTCGTAGTCACCTTCAGGAAATCAGACATTGGGCTGGCGTTACTTAAGAAGCTGGATTTGCAGTGCATTTCTAGGTTATGAAAAATGAAGGGCTAGCTCAGACTTGGTCTGGGTTATTGACCAGAATAGGCTGCACAGAGTGGAATCACGCAACTTGGAGTCCATTCCTGAAGTCAGCTGAAACCCTTAAAACAAAGCTGCCTGAATTCCTTTCTGCTGAAAGTTGAAGGGACATGGAGGAGGGAGAGTTAAAAAAAATAGTTAAATTTGAAAGTAGCAGCTTGTAAGCCAACTATGACCCATATATACATAATTTATTTGGCTCTCATAGTATGGAAAAATTAGCAAATTTTATATTTGGAGATTTCATAGTACTTCTGGATTTTCAGTTGTACCTAATTAAAAATAAAAGAAGTAGCAATACTTAACTTGTATTCTAGCATAGCAAGAATGGATTGGAATTGCCCATTTTAGGATAAAAAAAATGTCTGGTCTGCTACAGACAGTCTACCTTTTCTTTTCTTTCCTCCTCCTTTTTTTTTTTTTTTTTTGAGATGGAGTCTCGCTCTGTCACCTAGGCTGAAATGTAATGGCTCAGTCTTGGCTCACTGCAACCTCTGCCTCCTGGGTTCAAGCGATTCTCCTGCTTCAGCCTCCTGAGTAGCTGGGATTACAGGTGCTTGCCACCATGCCTAGCTAAGTTTTGTTTGTTTGTTTTTTGTATTTCTAGTGGAGATGGAGGTTTCACTCTGTTGGCCATGCTGGTCTTGAACTCCTGACCTCATGATCTGCATACCTTAGCCTCCCAAAGTGCTGGGATTACAGACATGAGCCACAGTGCTTGGCCTTTTTTTTCCTTCTTTGAGATGGAGTCTTGTTCTGTCACCCAGGCTGGAGTGCAGTGGCACAATCTTGGCTCACTACAACCTCCTCCTCCTAGGTTCAAGTGATTCTCCTGCTTCAGCCTCCCCAGTAGCTGGGACTACAGGTGCATGCCACCACACCCAGCTCTTTTTTTCTTCTTTTTGTATTTTTAGTAGAGACAGGGTTTCACCATGTTGGCCAGGCTGGTCTCAAACTCCTGACCTCAGGTGATCCTCCCAAAGTACTGGGATTACAGGCGTGAGCCACTGCACCCTGCTTCTTTTCTTAGTCATCTTTTCTTAGTCATTCCTTTTCTTAGTCATCTCTTAGAGCATTTCTCTTTACACAATTATGTTAACCTGACAAGAGCATTTGAGTTTATGACCTCTGGTATAATTTTATAAGGAGGTTGTAGATGCATCAAGCATATATAAGTATGCAGTCAGATTAAGGTGTACTGCAAATAACTTGTAAGGAATTCTAATGGAAATAGTCACATTTACCAATTATTAACTTTTTGTAAACCAATTACTATAGGATCATATCATTCTTACCCACTTACACCATGATAGGCTTTTGTGAAATGGGGAAAGGCATGGCAGTACAGTGACTTAACTGAGAATCCCTCATAAACTCAAATGTTTAAGTCAAGATTCTCTTGGTGCAAGTGGTACAAATGAGCTCAACTAGTTTATCCCCATCCCCTGCCACATATTGACTTACAGAACCAAGAGTGCAGGGGTATCTGACTTCAGGCCAGACTGTATTCAAGAAACTAAATAATGTTTTCTTTCTCTCTCTCCTTCTCTGCCTTTCTCCTCTCACCCCACTTTTCTCTTTCCCAGCTCTGCTCTCTCTGTTGGCTTAATTCTCTAGGAAATTCCCTCCATAGAGTGGTAAAGACAGCCACTAATAGCAAGTCTAGCATTATATTGTCCCTTGGGAAGTAGTCGAAGAAAGAAAGAGAACTTTTCTTTTTTTTTTTTTTTTAATTTATTTAAAAAGACAGGGTTTCACCATGTTGGTCAGGCTGGTCTTGAACTCCTGACCTCAGGTGATCCACCCGCCTTGGCCTCCAAAGTGCTTGGATTACAGGCATGAGCCACCACGCCCAGCCAGAAAGAGAACTTTTCTTTCCTTTTTTTTTTTTTTTCTTTGAGATGGAGTCTTGCCCTGTCACCAGGCTGGAGTGCAGTGGCACGATCTTGGCTCAATGCAACCTCCACCTCCCAGGTTCAAGCAATTCTTCTGCCTCAGCCTCCCAAGAAGCTGGGACTACAGGCACGTGCCACCATGCCCAGCTCATTTTTGTATTTTTAGTAGACACGAGGTTTCACCATGTTGGCCAGGATGGTCTCGATCTCTTGACCTTTTGATCTGCCCGCCTTGGCCTCCCAAAGTACTGGGATTACAGGCGTGAGCCACCACGCCCTGCGAAGAACGTTCTTCTTAGTGGCCATAACGATCCCAGCAAAGAAACATATATGTTCTGGTCTGGGTCACATACCCAGCATTAATTTTACAAGTATTCTTTTAGTGCCTGAGTAAGGCACTAGCTAGAGTAAGTAGCTCTAGCTAGATGCTTGAGAACCTCAAGGGAGCCCTGCTTTCATGGAGCTTACATTATGGGAAGGAGTGGAAGTGAATCCAAAGATAAACACAATAAGCAAGAAAATTATATAGTACTTTGGAGGTAAAAAATACTACAGGGAAATTGCTTTTAACTGTTAAAAACCCTACCAGGTGAGGAAAAAGTAGCTCTCAAAAGACTTTGATCAGAAATGAGCAGAGATGTAGTGTAGACAAAAATGAAGTGTTCATAATATTAGTTGTACAAATGGAAGGTTTTACTACTGGGAATATCATCACTTGTGTCTCACATGAGCTGCTTCGTGGTGGAAGGTAAAATAAAGGAAGAGAGTAAGATCAAGCATGAAACGGTGAAGATAGCCCTGCAAACTCCCTGCTGCAGGTTTCACACACAGTCATATAGAGCTTCTTGAAGACTCCTTAGAGTACCTTCTGGTTCTTAGGTCTCCATCTTTGCCTGGGCTGTTCCCTGTGCCTTGAATGCCCTTCCTAGTAACATTCTTGATTTTTGGGTTTTTGTTCAAGGTCCCTAGATGAGTTAAATGCCCCTCTTATGGGCTTGCAACCAACCTTGTTTGTCCCTCTGGCAGGGAAATTATATTATTTATCCTTGTCTGCTAGTTTCTAGTAGTCTAGCAGGTTCGGTCTATGTTACATGTACAGTCTGTGAATCTGTGTGATGGCTGCATTCAGAGACCCATCATTTCCCTGTCATTCTCCACCAAATGAACCATTATGCCCTTGTGCATAGTGATGCTATGACAGTGTTCCCACTGCTTTCATTTAAGCCCTCAGAGATGAAGATGTTTTCCTGACCCTCAGCCTCTCATTTGCTCATGAGTTCTGTTCTCTATGCAAGAAGTGACCTTGAGGAGTATGTAGCTTTGTATAAAGTATTTCTGGGTGGCAGTTTAGGGAGGTGGTTGAGAGCATGGCTTCTGCCTATATTTGTATACCAGATCCGCAGGTTATTAGGTGTGAGGACTCTAGCTGTTTTATAGCTTTTAATCATAGATAATAATAGTACCTTCAGAAAACTGTTGAAAATGAGTTAATCTATGTAAAACTACTAAGATAGTGTTTAACAGAGCAACTCCACCATAGGCATTTGGTGTTATTATTACTACTGTTGTGAGGAGGGGGAGGGGATGAGGAGGAGGAGGAAGAGTAAGAAGAGGTGGTGGCCAGCCAAGAAACAGTAGTACCCAAATGGTGTTATCATTGTGGTTCCAAGTTGCAAATAGTCCTCATGGTCATTCTGTGAAATAATGTACTTTTCATTTCCATTGTAGAAATGAGTAAATTATGTATGTATTATTTCATTTGACTCTCATGGTCATTCTATGAGACAGTGTAGTTTTCAACCCCATTGTAGAGATGATTAAATTAAGACTCAGATTGTGCTTTCCTAGGAATTTATCTACACCTTTTAGCTATGATCTCATGCTTTTATGATTTGGACTCTTGTTTCTTTGTTCCCAAAATTCTAATTTTGGAGTAGTGGCGTGATTGGAGAAACACAAGTTTGGGCTGTGGGACACTAGCTGTATGCACAGTGCCTGTTGCTCTGGCCCAGCCAGGACTGGGGTGGAGCCAGAGACATTTGCTTAGTGCATGACACAGGCCTTTACCTGAGAGCAGTTTTGGAGCTAACCCAGTGCACAAAGGGCCATTTATTTGGAGAACTGTCCAGTGATAATCTGTTTCTGGCAGAAAAGAGGCCTTGTAATTCATTCTGGGAAAAAGTGGCATACCCCTCCCCCCAACCACTTGCAGTGGCACTTAGATTTCCCAATAGAACAGGGTCTGTGGCCACTCTTGGCTCACCTCCAGCTTGCCCTACCTCCAGCTTGCCCTGTCATTTCCAATCATGCCTTATGACACACAATCATTTATCTTGAAAAGTTGTGCCAGGCTGTCTGTTGCAATTCTCTGAGCAGAAGATGAAGAGCACCTGGAATAGAGACCAGAGAGCAGGCTGGGCTTGAAATCCAGAGACATGGTCTAAACCTAAGTCTCTATCTCACCTCCTGTGCTGTTTTAGGCAGGACAATTTCTCTGTGCCTCCCTTCTCCATGTGGGGCACAATAAATCCTGTGCCATAGTCAGAAACTCAAACGTTCCTTTCAGCTGTGATAGACTGAACAATATCCATGCAACAGCATCAGATCCTAATCCCTGGAACCTGAAAATGTTATGTTATAAGGACAAAGGGTCTTTGCAGATGTACTAAGTTAAGGATCTTCACATGGGGAGATTTTCTCAGGTTATTCAGATGGGCCCCAAATCCAACCCCTTGTAAAAGAAAGACAGAGTGAGATTATAGACACCCAAGAGGAGAAAGTGATATGAGAATGGAGGCAGAGATTAGTGGCCACATGCAAGACGGTGCTGGCAGCTGGCAGAAACAGACGTATCAGAGAACAGATTGTGCCCTACAGCTTCCAGAGGGAGTGGAGTGCGGCCCTTCCGACACGTTGATGCTAGCCCAATGGAACAGATGTTGAACTTCTGACTTCTAAAACTATGAGGAGTAAATTTCTATTGTTTGAAGCCCCTGCGTTTGTGATAGTTTGTTATGGTAACCATAGGAAATGAATGAACTACTCTGCAATTCTTATTCCTCACCTTTTCTTGCTGCTCATCTGCTCAGGAAGGTTTGTAGTCTCACTTGGTGTGTGCCGAAAAATAGAAAAAGGCACTCTTCTTTCTTTAAGCCTCATTTAGTCTCTTGTTCTCTATTCCTTTCAATTGGCATGTGTTTCTGTGGTCACCACAGCAAAATGGAGGCTCCTCCCTCTATATGTCCAGTTTCTTGCTGTTGTTATTTTACCCAACAGCTTCCAATCAAGTCTCTTACATCTTTTCTGATGCAAGTAATTTAATCATCTTGAGAGCATCAATTTGTGATAAAGATGATAACCTTCATGTTAATTTAGTAGCACTAAGGATACATGTTCAATAAATACTTATGAGCACTACTGTGTGCCAGCACAGAGGTAGCACCAGGTCATCTTGGGGGTGATAGGGCACCTGACAGGTGAGACCCAGCATGTTAGGGTCCTCTAGAGAAACAAAACCAGTTTGTTTTTTGGGTATTTGCACAGTATGAGCATATGTATTCACACATATACATATACATGTACATACAGGGAGAGATTTATTATAAGAAATTGGCCCATGTAAAGATGGAGGCTGGCAAATCCAGAATCTGCAGAACCAGTATCCCAGGTGGAGTTAACAGGCCAGAAGCTGCTGTCGAACCAGGAAGAGCTAATGTACTAGTTTGAGTCCAGAGGATGGCAGGCTGCTATACAATTAAGAACCAATGTCCCAGCACAAGGGCCATTAGGCAGAAGACTTCTCTCTTAGTCCAGGGAGGGACAGCATTTTGTTTTACTCAGGCCTTCATCTGCTTAGATGAGGCTCACCCACATTATGGAGGGCAGTCTGCATTATCCACCTTACCAATTTAAATGTTAATCTCATCCCCAATCACCCAGAATTGGTGATGACTTGTTTGACTAAGTACCTGGGCACCTCATAACCATGTCAAGCTGGCATATAAAAGTACCATCACAGTTGCTCTTGTGTTGCTGGGATTCTAATGGAGCACACACAGTCATGCTTTTTCTATGTATGCTCAAGCTTCAGATTGCAGCAAAACTCTAACTTTCCAAGACTGCTAGCAGAGCACCATGATCCTGCTGTAGGCATATCCTCACCTAATATTCCCTGGCCTCTACAAGGAGTTCTAGAGAATATCTTTAGCTCTGAAGGCACCTAATAGGGCTAATCAATACAGAGCTGGGTTGTAAGAGGTCCCTCCGATTTCTCTAAGTTCCACCAGGATATGCCTATGCTTACCTTACTGCCAGTCAGCTCAGAGCTTTGGGGTTCTAGGAGAGTCCTGAAGGAATAAGAGCATTCAAGAAAAGGAGAATGTTTTAATTGTTTTTCTTTGTTTAATTCTATCATGTTTTTTCTTCTCCATATCCCAAGTGCTCTCAAAAGAAAAAATAGCATTAATACTACCAGGATTTCCTCCTTCCACCACATCCTCTCTTGAGCAGTGACTCAATGTCTTGCTCGGAAATGGTGCCCCTAGCCATTGGTGGCTCGGGTTGAAAATATGAGTCATCTCTGATGTCTGCCTTTTCCTCAGACCCCAGTTGTGGGCATTGTAATGTTATTAAAAATATATCCAGAATTTTACTGCTTCTTATTCTTCCCCTCCACTCCAGTATACAAACACTGATACCTCCTGTTTAGATGACTGTGGTAGTCCGTGGACTCTTCTTTCCTCCCGTGCATACCTCTGCCCCAAATCCATTCTCTACATAGTGACCAGGGGGATTCTTTTAATCCTGATACCATGCCCAAATTATCCTTGCTCAAAACTTTCCACATCCAGAAGAATAAAATCCACAGTCCTTTGCAGGGCTTCCAAGGCCCTGTGTGATCTGACCCTGTCTTCTCTGAGACCTCATTTCCAACCTCTTATGTCACCTGCTCTGTCCTAGTGACACCAGTCTCCCTGTCATTCCTCTATTTGCATTGATACTTCTATTCCCTCATTCTAACTTTCTGGTTCCATTTATCGCCCCTTTAAAGAGGCCTTCCTATTCTAACCACCCCAGCTACAATAGCCCCCATCTTTTTAATAGGGGTCCCTGTCTGCCCCTTCATTCTGCTTTTTCTTCAGAGAATTTACGACTATCTGAGATCATACATCTGTTTCTAGATCTAAATCTAATTGTTGGCTTATTTGTTTGTCACCTTCCTCACACACTAAATGGCGAGCTCCAGGCAGGCAGAAGACAATGCTCATCTCCATATCCACAGCACCCCAAATAGTGGCAGGCACATAATGGTGCTTAATAAATACTTGATAAAGGAAAAGAGTAAAAGGCAGGGAGTAAGATCAATGTGGAAAAATTTAAACTTCTTCTAACCCCTAGAGTCTGTGAGCCAGTGAAGGGCCCAGCAGCCCAGGTCACCTAATAACTGTTATAACCAGTTTGATGGTATCAGGCAATTCAGTTGGTGCTTCTTGTTTGAGATTGGGTTGATTTTTCACTCCTTGATCCTCCTCTGTATTGACAGAGGACTGCAGATCAAGGTGGCCAAGAGACTCCTGTGAGCAGAGGCAGGGAATGTTCAAGGTGGGACAGTGCTCCTGTGTTGTCTCTCTGTACAGCAGCCCCCCTCTTTATTCATTCATGTGGCAACTTTTAAAAAATCTTTGCTCTATCAGTAGGTTTTGTCTAATTCTTCCTTCCTCCTTAAGTCCTAGGTTACATGTCCATTACTCATTAACAGCTTCCTGATGCCCAGACTAGGTTAGATTACGCCGTTCCGAGCTTCTGTATTTGCCTTTCTTAGCATTCATCATATACCTGTAGACATTTGCCATGAGCTACCTTCCTTGTCAGCCTGAAGGCTTCAAAAGTAACTCTGTCTGCTGTGCTCATCATTGTACCCAGGGGGAGTGACAAAGTAACAGGGGCATAGTGAGTGTTCAATAAGTGTTTGTTGAACTAACAACTGAATTTTATGATAGGCAAGAAAAATTAACATAAATTATAAAATAATTTGATTGATTGCTTACTTATCACTTCCTCGATACCTCATCAAAACAGTACCACACTTATTTGGACATTTATTTATTTTGTATTCAGCAGGAGGTAGTAGAATAGGAGATTGATGGGACATTTGCTCCTAGAAATGATTTAATTATTACAAAAATTTTCCAGAACCACCAATCTGTAGAAAACACCCAAGGAGGACCATGAATCAGATTTTGTTAGGGTTTTTGGTGTACAGATCATGATCTTTCCTAGAAGTGATTTTTATCAGGAAATTTTGAAGTAAATGTTATCCTTAATCTTTCTTGAATAGTAACCTTTTTATTTTCCTATCAAGGAAGATAAAGCACAACCGAATATATAGTGGGAAAAATTAGGACAAGCTCTTCTGTTTCAAATATTCTTTAACTTCTCAATTTCTCTTCCGACAGAGTAGAAATAATTATGTTCTCGGGATTGGGATTAAATAATTTGAACAGTTGGGCTTTAATATGTAAAATGTTCATAAGCGTGATTGTATCACACAGAAAATGAACAGATTTGTTTAACTTTTTTATAACTGACAGAATTTTCTGACTCGTATCTTTAAACCCAATGCTATTAACCCACCAAAGTAGAAATAAGATTCTGGTAGGGCTACGTATCTATACTTTGACCAATCAGATGCATTTATGGAAAGGCTGGGGCTACAGGTTTATAGAAAGGCATCAGACAAAAAAAGTTGAGCTGTGTGCACTGGAATAAAACCCTCCCTCTGATACCTTAACACTGTGTTCTACTGATGGCCCAGCCACCTTACGACAGAAGCAGCTGTGTGTCTTACTAGTGCCTTGGCAGTCTCGCTAGGAAATGCCACAGCTTGTAAAACCACAGCCCAGATAATTGCGAACAGAAAGGAGGGAGGGTGATCTACATTTTTATGTTGGGAGGGATTAAGATCACCGGAGCTTCAGGGGGTGTTTTATGCAGTGTTTGTAAGTTTATGACATGTATAAAGAGGTAGATGTCTGTTATTTGGAGGCCAGTTATCCATATAAATGATATTTAAGCCCCATTCTTTGTTTTCGGAGTGAAACTTCTGGACCAAGGTCGGACAGTGAGCAGAGGATTGGACTGCGGGACTGTCCTGGAAGCCTGGCACTCTGGCTCACCATTCCTTAGCACTCCTCTACTTTTTTACCTTTGTGTATGCCAGCAGCCAGAAATGGGGAAAGGGAAGGAAATCTAAAGCCATCTGTTTGACTTCTTAAAAACATGTAAATTCAAGTCACAAGACCAACTGCTCCTATAACAGATTATCACAAACTCCCATGGCTTTAAACAACACAAATTTATTATCTTACACTTATGGGGATCAGAACTCCAAAAATGGGTTTTATAGGGCTAAATTCAGCATGTTGGTGCAGCTGCTTTCTAGAAGGTGTGGGAGAGAATTCATCTCCTTGCCTTTTGCAGCTTTTAGAGGCTGCCTGAATTCCTTGGCTCTTGGCCACTTCACTCTGACCACTGCTTCCATTGTCACATCTCTCTCTGGCTCTCTCATCTCCCTCTTTCACTCCTAAGGACCCTTGTGATTAGATTGGACTCACCTGGATAATGAAGGCTACTCTCCCATCTCAAGATCCTCCTTACCTTCATCACATTTGCAAGTCCCTTTTGTCATGTAAGATAAGAAATTAACAGGTTCCAGAGATAAGAACATGGACATCTTTAGGGGCCCATTAGTCCACCAACCAGAGAAGGCATTGGGAATTACTTGAGTCTGATTTTGTCCTTTCCTTCCTTTTTGTTCTCATGACTACCACAGTCTGCCTGGTGTTGCTAAGCCTGAGCTCTAGTTATGTAGGATTTCCCTTACAAATGCAGGTTCCACTGAAGCTTCAGACCTCCACCCCCAACCATCGCAAACATGTACACATCCAAAAACACACTTCCTCTCCAGGCATCGGCCCAGGACCACATCTATATTAGTATGATTCTCACCATTGCTGCTTATTAAATATCTCACTTCTGGGCACATGTTGAGAGTACAATTGGTGGCACTTTTGTGGGTGGAAATGTTCATGCAATTAGTTCTGGCCAATGATTTATAAATGACTGAGCACTGATGGCATGAAGATCTTCTAGCACCTTCTTTTCTCCCTCTGTTACATTGATCAACAGCATTCAAGATGGGTAGACTTGCAGTTGACATGCAAAATAAACCGGAAGTGAAGTTTGTCATAGTCACTGATACGTTGGGGTTGTTTTTTACAACAGCGTATAAACTAACTTATCCTGACTAATGCACTTAGCAAAGGTTAAAAGGAAGGAAACTAGAAGCATAAACAACACAAGCTGCCGCTAACTAGTCTTCTCTGTTCACCTGTCTCCTTATGAAATGTGTATGATAATACACCTAAAGACATCATTCATCACATGTAATTGACTCTGTCTCTTCTTCATCTGTGGGAATGAGAAAAGATATGCAGATGTGATGAGCAGGAATGTCGGAGAGGAGCAGAGGGTCGTGCTATGGGCATTTAGCAATCATCACTCTCTTTATTGCAGTAAACTCTCGAACTAGAAATAAGCTTATTTTAGGGCAAGCACAGAGTGGAGGAGAACTTGACAGAAATCACAATAGGAAGACAAGTATGTAGGGAATAAACTTTGAAGGGAGGCCAGGCCAGCTGACCACAGCCCAGGGTGTCTGCACATTGCAGGCACTCATACCTCGAGGTGCCTTGTTTTTGCCCTCTTTGGATGTCTTTATTTATTTATTTTTAAGATGGAGTTTCACTCTTGTTGCCCACGCTGGAATGCAATGGCACCATCTTGGCTCACTGCAACCTCCGCCCCCTGGGTTCAAGTGATACTCCTGCCTCAGCCTCCCAAGTAGCTGGAATTACAGGCATGCACCACCTTACCCAGCTAAATTTTTGTGTTTTTAGTAGAGACCAGGTTTCTCCATTTTGATCAGGCTGGTCTCGAACTCTCAACCTCAGGCGATCCACCTGCCTCGGCCTCCCAAATTGCTATGATTGCAGGCATGAGCCACTATGCCCAACTGAATGCACTTTTTACCCTGCTTTTCTCCCTCTCAGCCCTGCTAGGCCCCTTGAGTTAGGCCAATAATTGAGATTAAGGCATAGCTCTCACCAACTACAGATGGAACCTCCAGCCCAATGCCAGGGGTACAGCAGGAGTGTCAATTACCTGCAGATTAAAACTGGACTTTAAATTCATGTTTCACAGAAATGTTATTATATCCTGTGCTACACATTGCTAGAGTTTCTATATATACCACCATTACAGCATCCAGTTCTTCAGCTGGGTTGTCAGTGACTTGGCCTCCTGTGGGCCAGCCTGAGAATCTAGCCCCCGATGAAGAGCATTGTTTCTATGGAAACCTGCAATTTGTGACCCAAATATCCAGGTTAAGGTTTTCCTATTTTATCTAACTGAATGTGTGAGTCACACAATATAACTGGATGTGTGAGTCAGTGGGGTTTCCCAATGTTCAATTAAAAGTTAGGGTTCTCTTTTAAATATGTGTATTTTTTCATCCAGATAATCCATTTATGTCAGCAATAATAATGGAGGACCTTTATTCCAAAATGTCTGTGTTTAGGTAGAAACTTCTGTGATGGCAGGGTTAGCTAAGACCAAAATGTACATCTTTCTTCAGCAAGTAGTTCACTTGCTTTTCCTTTTATTTCTTAAAACCCTGCAGGGCGAGCCCTGCTGAGACTTACTGACAAAAAGCTCGAGCGAATGGGGATTGCCCAGGAGAACCTCCGGCAGCACATCTTACAACAGGTGCTCCAGCTGAAGGTGCGAGAAGAAGTCAGAAATCTACAGTTACTCACACAAGGTACCCTGTTGCTTCCTGATGGGTGGATGGAAGGGGAGATGGGAAGAAAGAATACCTTACTAATATGACAGACGGGAGCCAGGGAGAATTTGTCATCGTTTCTTCGCAGAATTTTCTTCATAGAAAAAAAGTATACAGATTTAAGTTATTTCCCTCCAAAAACTTTTTTCATAGCTCACTAGAGAGAAGGATTTACAAATAAGTAATGGATGAGCAAACAGAATTATCCGAGCTAACTTCAAGGCCATCACATACAGCTGTATGGATTGTATACTGCACAACCCCAAAGAATACCAGTCACATTGATCAGGGTACGATTGCTCTCCCTAGAGTTGTATAGCATGCAGCCTGCATGACTGTACAGTCCGGCTCTAGCTATATTTACCTGACTTTGAATTGTGAGGGGGCTTTAGAATTTGAGTGATTCTGTAGTTACTATGACCAGTGATATAAGTACAATTTTTCTTGTGTTTTTACTTTGCTTTTCACTGGTTAGTGGGAGAAAAACATTTTAGATATGTATAAATATACATGAATGTATTATACACACACGCTTTAGAGATTGTGAGAACCCCATTTAACTTCTTGAAAGTAGAATCACTTTTAAAATAGACCATAGTGAATCTAAGACTGGACTGTTAAGAATAGTATATAATTCTTAACAGGAATTATAAATAACTTTAATATGAAGAGAGCACTTAAGGTCGTGATAACTGTGGAAGTGATGAAATAAAGCCAGAATTTGAAGAAAGCTCTAAGTTACACTATATGTAACTTCAATGTCTACATAAGATTTGGTTGCTATCAACCTTCATTGGCTATAACCTTTATTTATTTTAGTGTCCATTGTACATCTTTTTAAATGAAAGAATGATAAAATACGTATTTTTGAGAGCTTTGAGTATTTGTCATTCTGCAGAATATTGTAATTATGTGCATATGATACTGGAGAAATCTGGGTCAGCCAAGTTTCATGTTATTGCATTTAGATTAACCTAATAATAGTCCATTGCCTAGAGGAAATAACATGCTCTCTGAAAGATGACTATCCTAGAAGGATAAATATACACTTGAAGTGATAATAAAATAGTATTGTTTATTTCATATGCATTATTTGCATTTTGTCCCCAGAGACTTCCAATGGTGAATTTATAGGTACTGGTACACTGAATGATTTAAATTTGAATGTGAAATACTGACATACTTTTTAAGTTTCTTTTAAGAAGTAGATAGAAATATGAAAATTATGATAAGAAAATCGATCACAGTGCTGTTTGGAAAACAGAAAATTTAGATGCAAACTGGAGGTCCAGCAATATGAAAAGAATCAAGTAATTCTGCTTAAATAAAGCAGTTGTTAAAATTACATCTTCAAAGAATATAAGTACTTAAGAAGTTGTACAAGGTGAGGGGAAAGCCATGTGTAAAATTGTGTGTACAATATAAGCCCAATTTTGTAAAAACCATATATTCTTATATGTACAGAAAAAGGACTGCAAGTGAATATGCCAACCATTTTAATAATAGTTCTCTCTGGATTGTGGGATAAGTGGGTGATTTTCATTCTTATTTTTTCTATATTTCCCAAATCTTCTGCAGATTTATATTATAATCAGAAAATACAAGTATGCATACTTTTTAAGCTTCAACCACAAGCATAGTTCTTCCCAGGTTCTGTTTAGCGTCTGTGGTTTTTGCAGCTCATTTTTTCCCTCTAATGACAATCTATAGAATGAGACCTAAACTCACGTGTGACACATTGTGTGTACCTTTGACTCTTCCTCTACTAGTGTCAGCCTGCGGTGTGTTTGCTTGGGAGAATCATTTTCTACAGCTCTCGTTGCCCTAGATGCATAATATATAAGATTTTTCCTAAGATAGTACTTAGGTCTATTAAGCTAAATATACATTTGTGTTCTGGGAAGGTAATGCTCAGTTCAGCCTTTTCAATTCAGTTATTGTCACTTTCTTTAGCTTTGAAACGCAGTACGTTTTTAATTCTTTCATTCAGTTCCCTTTGGAAGGCACCATTGTTCTCTAGCTCTCGAATATTTAGTCTTTGCTGATATTATGCTTTTTATTGCTTGTTTTTCACATGTTTTGTTTTTGATTTCGGTTTTGGTTTATTCGAGACAGGGTCTCACTCTCTTGCCCAGGCTGGAGTGCAGTGGCATAATCTTGGCTCACTGCAATCTCCGCCTCCCAAGTTCAAGCGATTCTCATGCCTCAGCCTCCCAAGTGGCTGGGATTACAGGTGTGCACCACCACACCCGGCTAATTTTTTGTAATTTTAGTAGAGATGAGATTTTGCCATGTTGGCCGTGTTTGTCTCAAACTCCTGCACTGAAGTGATCTGCACACTTCAGCCTCCCAAAGTGCCAGAATTATAGGAATGAGCCGGTTCTTCACATGTTAATGCTCAAACCATGTCATGCATCTTCCAGAAAATCCATAGCCTTATTGAAGTAATAGTTTCTTTAAAAAAAATAAAAAGGAAAGAAAATTGACAAGTTGTTTTTATGTTTTATAACTGATAATAGACGTTCTAAAAACCGGTTAGTGTTAAAATATTTTGGATCTAGGTTTGCTATAATAAAAATATTAGAATTTCATTCCACTCCAGTGAACTGATTAGATATATATATATATATATGTCATATAAAAATTCACCATAAGGGTAATAGATGATTCAAGAATGAATATTTGATTCTTCATCTCTGTAAATATTATTTAGCAGAAACAATACGCTGAATAAGTACAAAGATTTTGGAATGTTTTCGGAAATCCCTAGACTTTGAATCACAGTTCTAATCCATAGTGATGGAATATCTTTCCATAGTTCACATGGGGCTGTCACTCTAGTGTAATGCATTTAATTTTTTGTTGTTGATGATTATCTAATATGTTCAAGCTGCAGTAACAAAATACCATAACCTAAGTAGCTTACAAACCACAAAAATTTCTCTTTCACAATTCAGGAGGCTGAGAAGTCCAAGATCAGGGCTCCGGCAGATTCAGTGTCTGATGAGGGCCCACTTCCTCACAAATGGCCTTCTAATCATTGTAATGTCGCCTCACAGAAGTGGAGTGGGATCTCTGTGGGGCCACTTTTACAAGAGCACTAATCCCATACATGAGGACTGAACCCTCATGACCTGATCGCCACCCAAGGGCCCCACCTCTCAATACCATCACCTTGGGGGTTAGGATTTCAATACATAAATTTTGAGGGGACATAACATTTAAACCATTACGTTGATATTTAACAAATATTTATTAACCAACACATTTTAAAAAGTTATCACTTTCAAAGTAGTCCATTTTTGAGGAAAGGAATTTATTTTAAAAATGATTGCATTTCGTAAGAGTTTTCTTCTTGCCTTTGGATGCAATTTCAAAATATAGGTTCTTTGGGATCAACTTAACTGTCCATCTTTATGGGGACAGCAGATTAAATTATGGTACACCCAGGCACCGGTGTACTCTCAGCTATGAAAAAAGATGTGAGAAAAACAAGTTACAGAACAATGTATATTATATTTGAACGTAGCATAGTATGCTATATTTGAACAATGCATATAGTGTGCTACATTTGCCAAAGAGGGGGAAATAAAAATGTATATCCATATGTGCTTTGTTTTAAGGAAATGCTGAATGATTTACAAGAAGCTAATACAAGCTACACCTGTGGGAGAGGGAAGATGGTGGATGGAGAGAGGGTGTGTGCCTTTTATGTCACTTTGTTTTATGAAATGTATGAGTGTGTTAACTATTTAGAGGAATACAATTTTTAAAAAGAAACAAGGAGAAAGGGTGGATTTTGGCATCAGACAGGCCCAAATTTTAAATCCTGTACCTAACACATTTTGCTGTGCTCACCAACTAGGGATGTTGTAAGAATTAAAAGAGCTAAGATATGTAAATCCCTCAGTACAATATGATAGTAAATACAGAATATTGTTGGCTATCAGTAATGGAAGCCACACAATTAAATCAAGCTCATAAATTTATAATAATCCTGATTTTTATAACATGTTTATTGAGATATAATTCACATAACATACAGCTTACCACTTAAAGCATACAATTCAGTGGTGTTTAAGAGTGTAAAGAGAGTGGTGCAACCATCACAAATAATCAATTTTAAAACATTTTCATTAACCCAAGAAGAAACTCTGTAACCTTTAACAGTCATTCCCCATTTCTTCCCAACACTGATAGCACCAACTCCTGGAATCCCAACTGCTTAACAACAGGGATATGTTCTGAGAAATACATTGTTTCTGATTCCATCATTATGTGAACATCATAGAGTATATTTAGACAAACCGAAATGGTATAGCCTACTACACACGTAGGCTAATTGTTATAGCCTATTGCTCTTAGGCTACAGCATGTTACTGTACTGAATTCTGTAGGCAGTTGTAACACAACAGTATTTGTGTATCTAGACATATCTAAACATAGAAAAGGTACAATAAAACTTGAGTATAATAATCTTAAAGGACTACCATTGTATATGTGGTTTGTCATTGACTGAAACATTATGTGGTATGTGACTATAATCTACTTTCTATTCATCTGCCTATTTGGGGCGTTTTCTATAAATGGAATCATATTATATGTGTCTTCTGTGATTGGCTAATTTCATTAGGATAATAATTTTAAGATTCATCCATGTCGTAAGCATGTGTAAATATTTATTTTCTTTTTGTTGCTGAATAATATTCCATTGTATGAATATACCACATTTTATCCATCAGTTGATGGATTGTTTCTTAATTTTGGTTATTATTAATATTGGTGCTTTGAACATTTTTGTGCAAGTTTTGCACGAACACATGTTTTCATTTCTCATGGATATATACCTAGGAGTTAAGCTTCTGGGTCATATGGTAACAACTCCATGTATATGAAAGGCAAAGTGACTTCACCATTTTACAGTCCCACCAGCGGTGTATGAGAAATCAATTTCAGCACATCCTCACCAACACTGCTTATTGCCTGTCTTTTTTATTATAGCCATTCTAGCCTGTGTAAAGTGGAAACTCATTGTTGTTTTGATTTGCATTTCCCTGATGACTAATGATATTGCATACCTTTGCATGTACTTACTGGTTATTTGTGTATCTACTTTGGAAAAATATCTACTCCGATTCTTTGCTAATTTTTTAATTGGGGCATTTGTTTCTTCCAAGCTTTATTTTTGACCCACAGTGTTTCAGTGCTTGATTGTCCACCTTAAATTCATGATCTGCAGTTAAATTTTTGGCTACCACTTTTAAGGAAGAACTACATCCTTAAAGGATGAAGTAATTCCCATACTGAAGACATTCAAAGAAACCAGCCACAAAGTTGGAAATCCGTTCTAAAATGAACAAATGAATGCATGCTAAGATTTTCTCTCAAGGAAACAACACTCTTTGGGTTGTAGAAATTAAACACACATGCAAACACATCAAATTGGTTGCATCACTTTGTAATCAGACCTTTAAATTATATATAATCATCTGAAAACTCATTCTGTAGTGTTTATAGAGGCAATAAAATAACAGATAACTAAGCCTACTTTTCTGCCTTTCAATTGCTGTTTTAAAACGGGTCTTAAGCTTTTGATTCTACACTAATTGTTTTTACACAGTTGGCCAGGAGCTCCATGTCAGCGGCCAAAATGGTCACAAATATATCAGAAGAGTTCTACCTGGCCACTGTGGGTTATTTGAACACAGAAAAGAAGAAATATTTGCCCTCTTTTTTCTTGTTTTCCTCCTCCTGGATGCTGACAAAAACTGTAAGGCATTTAAAAATTTTTGTATGTTGGATGCATAGTTGACATATGAGTATATAGGCACTAGCACTGAATCATGACAAAAATTCCTGAAACAGATCATCATCTAAATCCAGAGCTGTCCTTAAACTGAAATCTTGGCCTCTGATTTCCTCTGCTCTGAATCTCAATGTCCCCTTACTATCTGATATTTGCAAGTAACATAATCAATGTTTGGACTTGCTTTCATGTCATCCCTTTGGTGCCTCTGAGGTGGTTCTCTCCTTCATGTAGCCTTTTGGTCTTCTGTGTTGTGTCCATGGAGTGGTCAGGATGTCGATCTGCTTTTTTTTTTTTTTTTTTTTTTTTTGCTTGCATATACCTGCTAGAAACTCAGCTATGCTGGAGTACTTCTAGTTGTCTCTTGGGAATCACAATGTAGAGCTGAAAACATTATTATGCTTTCCTTCTGTTTGATTCATGAGAGATGGGGGAAAGGTGCCTTATGTAACATACAACCATGGTGCAAATTATTTTGGGATCCTTCAAATTAATCCATAATCAAGGACACAAGGGGCTTTCTTAGCTTTCTAATGTGGAAAATGTTTCTAGTAGGAAAACCTTTCCAAGAATACTGAATGCTGAATGTTCAGTATTAGCTATGTGAGTGTTTCTCATACAGCTAATGAGTGATAAATGTTTACTATATACAAAGCATGCACTAATTGTCACATCAGCTTCGACATTTACCCCACCATGGTCAGCACTGTTTGTTAGCCCCAATTTACATATGGGGGTGAGTGAGGATGAAGAGATTAAGTAATATACTCAAAGCCAGACAACAGGTCTGTCCAACTGTACAGCAAGCTTTTACTCATTATGCTTTATTGCCTTTAGTATGTCAAATGGGCTAATAATTCCCATCTCAAGGTGGTGGTTAAATGAGAGTTTATGTAGAAACCATGTAATAGAGTTTATTGCAAATTCTATGACAGAGGTTGGCAAACATTTTCTGTAAAGGACCAGTTAATTAGTATTTTAGTCTTTGCTGGCCATATGGTATCTGTTGCAACTACCCCAACTAGGCAAAACCAAATCATCAACAATATTTAAATGAATTTGACATAGAAATGTTCCAATACAATTTTATTTACAAAAAGAATTACTGATATACATCAAAGGAAACAACAGAGTGAAAAGACAGCACAACACAGTATAGAATGTATATATAAATCACATATCTGAAAAGGGGTTAATATCGAGAATATATAAGAAATTTCTACAACTCGACAACAAAAAAAAGCCACATAAAAAATAAGCAAAGGGTTCAAATAGACAGTTCTCCAAAAAAGGTATACAAATAGCCAATAGGCATATGGAATGATGTTCAACCTCACTAATAATTAGAGAAATGCAAATCAAAACCACATAACATCTCACATTCACTAGAATGGCCACTACCAAAAGAACAGAAAGTAACTAGTGTTGACAAGAATGTAGAGAAATTGGATCCCTTGGATACTGTTAGTTGGAATATAAAATTGTATAGCCATTATGGAAAACAATATTGAGGTTCCTCAGACTAAAAATAGAGTTAGCATATGATACAGCCATCTCACTTCTGGGTACATATTCAAAGTAGGATCTTGAAGAAATAATTGTACACCCATGTTCACTGCAGCGTTATTCACAATAGGCGAGAGATAGAAGTGACCCAAATGTCTATCAGCAGATGAATGGATAAAGAAAACATGGTATATATACACAATGGAATATTATTCAGCCTTTAAAAAGAAGGAAACCCTGCCACATGCTGCATGATAAACCTCAAAGACATCGTGCTAAACAAAATAAGTGAGTCACAAAAGGACAAATATTCAAAAAGATTCTATTCATTTGGAATATCTAAAATAGAATTGTAGAAACAAAGTAGAAAAGTGGCTACGAAGGGCTTGGGGGAGGACAAATTCATGTTTCATGTACAAGTTTCAGTTTTGCAAGATGAAGCGTTATAGAAATCTGTTGCACAACTTGGATAAACTTAACATGACTCAACAGTATACTTAAAAATGGTTAATATAGTAAATTTAATATTATATGGTTTTTACCACAGTAAAAAAAAAAAAATTACTAGGCCATTGTTTGTGGACCCCTGCTTTACAAGTAAAATAATACAACCTTTGAAATCATCATCAAGATTATCGTTTTTATTCTTTTATTTTCTTGTTCTATAGTGTGGAGCCATTTTTGGGGTATCCCTTTTAGTGAATTTCTTGGCTACAAATACATAGAAGGTATAAAAATATATCAGCAACTATGAGGGTTGGGTAAATTCAGGCAATAGAAAACAGTGCCTCAGCTGGCGAATAAGGCAGATGCTAGTAGTAGATGCTACCATCCTCATGTGCCTTTATAATTAGTGCCTATAAGATGAAAAAAAGAAGAGCATGTTTGTTTACCAGGGCCAGTTATAGCTCATTAAACATTAGTGTTTCCTGAAGAACTTTTTTCACATTGTCCAAATACATGTGTCAAATTTTAGTCAGGAATTGCATAACCAGATGGACTTTCCCAAAGCTCTGTGTTTTGGAATAACAAAAATTAGAAACACTACTTTCTAATCCAAGAAGACTTTTTAGAACTATATGTACAGACCAGCTATTTTAGTCCAGTCACCTCCGCAGCTACTTCAGCAACTCAAGTAGGCCATCTGAACTGAAATAGGCCATCTGGTCCACCACCTTGCTTAAAGAAGGAAGTCTTTGTAGAATGGAGCAATAGACTTGTTGAGAAATTGTCCAGTCTCATCTTGCAGATTTGGGCACCAAGACCCAAAGAGGATCAGAGGTTTGTTCGTAGTTACACAGCCAGTTAGTGGCATAACTGAAACTAGATAGCAGTTCTCCTAATTTCTGTGCCAGTATTCTTTTTATCTCATTGTTTTTATTAAGGTATATACTGTATTGCATACAGTAAAATTCGCCATTTTTAGTGCACAGTTACGGAAGTATTGGCAAATGTACATAGTTGAATAACTACCACAACAGTCAAGATAGAAAATTTCCATTACTCCAGAAAATCCTCTCGCAGTGCCCCTTGGTTGTCAGCTCCTGGCAACCAATGATGCTTTCCATCCCTACAGTTTTTCCTTCTCCAGAATGTCATATAAAAGGAGTCATAGAGTCTGGCTTCTGTCACTTACGGAGATGCATTTAGACTTATCAAAGATGTGATGTGTCGTCATTCCATTCACTTTCATGGCTGAATATTCCACAGAATGTATTAGAATGCTGCAAAAGTCATTGCGGCTTTTGCCATTACTTTTAATGGTAAAAACTTCAATGACTTTTGCACCAACCTAACATAACCACAGTTTGTGTATCCATTCCTCAGCTGTGGGACATTTGAGTTGTTTACAGTTTTGTTTAACACAAATAAGCTGTAATAAGCACTCACACACAGGTTTTTGTTATAAACACTGATTTTTATTTCACTAAAAAAGTAAATATCTAGAAGTGGAATTGCTGATTGATATCTTAAATGTATGTTTGACCTCATAAGAAACTACCAGATCAGTATTCTTAAGATGATAGAAGAAGAAGAAAAACAGATTTAGAGACTGGCTTTAATACATACAAAAACAATGGGACATTTTTTGAAAAAATTACTGCATCTTTATAGAAGTTCTACCTAGTGCTTCCTGGAGCCACCAGTATCCTAAGCGTCCCCAGTTTCCTGAGAGTCTCTTGTAATCTTCTCAAGGTAAGTTCAGGTCAAACATGTTTACTATTAACTCATTTATTCGAAACAAATTTGCCTAGTATCTATTGACTAGGCAATAGGATGTCTTTCTGCAAGTGACATTGAGAAATGCTTCCTTTTCTCTCTCTTCTGAGGAAGAGAATCTTCTTGCTCCTGAGAAAGAAAACATGAGGAGGTCAGATTCCTTTTTATGCATATGTGAAGAACTAGTGGTGTTCTAATTGTCTAGTATGTCTCAAATTATACTATTTGAATTTCCAGGCTCTTTCATGTCTTTTATTTAATTGAGGCTTTGGTGATACAAATCTGATGTTCACATACCAGTTCTCTTCAACACAGTTCTGCTTTATCATTGGATAGCATGAGCGTTTTCTTGCCTTGGTGCTCACATGTTTCCATGTATGTGATATTGATTCTCTTGGTTCTGTTTCTAATGGCTTCTCTCAAGCAAGCTGCCATCTTCCGCCACTTCCCAAATGTTGATTCCTCCTGGGGACAGGTCCTCTTAGTTGTTGGCATTTTGAATGCTGCCTGGACAATCTCACCCTCCATGGCTTAAGCATTCCCTACTTCATAGTGACTCTCAGATTTACATTTTAGACCTCTTTGAAACTACAGATTCTTATTTTCCTCTCTCTAAAAGGTGTGTACCCCTGAATATTCCTCTGACATCTCAAATTTAAAATATCCGAATCTAACTCATTATCTTTTCTACCATTTCCCCAGTCTGTTCTTCCTCCTGTGTTGGTTCTCAAGGTTAGTACCTCCGTAACTCACAGTGTCACCTTTCATAGAAGGCTCAGAGTCACCTATGATTACTCCATTTTCTTCACCACTCAAGTGGAAACCATGACCACATCCTCAGAGTTCTGCTTGTGAAGCGAGTTTCCCATCTTTCCCAGTCTTATCTCTGCCCTAACCACTGTATTAATTCATTCCTCTTCAGCTCTTTCCCAGGCCGTTTGAATAACCTTCTAGTTATCATTTGATCTGAAGTCTCTGTCCTGCTCCCTCAATTCTCCTTCAATTAACGTCCCACTTCTATTGCCAGAGGTAAATATATTTCTGACAACATTATTTCCATCCTTAAAACATTTAATGGTTCCCAGTTACCTACAGAATAAAAATCAAACTCCTTAGCATCGCATAGCCATTCTAGACATTTCATGGATGTATTAACTTTGGGCAAGTTTTTTGTCAGAAATTAAGATGTCTTCATTATAAAAATGGGAATAGGATGTATTCCCAGGATTGTTATGAATGTGGTATAATAAAACTCAGGAAAAGACATAGCCTTGATGAGATATTAACTCTTCTGGGAAGACTTACCTCATCTTTCAGGCAGAACCAATCCTTCTCCCATCCATCTGAATTTCCTTTTTTTTTTTTTTTTTTAGCTTTATTTAAGTTCCAGAGTACATGTGCAAGATGTGCAGGTTTGTTACATAGGTAAATGTGTGCCATAGTGGTTTGCTGCATCTATCAACCCATCAATCAGGTATTAAGCCTGGCATTCATTAGCTATTTTTCCTGATGCTCTCCCTCCCACCAGCCTCCACCCAGACAGGCTGCAGTGTGTCTTGTTCCCCTCCCTGTGTTCATGTGTTCTCATTGTTCAGCTCCTACTTTTGAGTTAGAATATGCAGTGTTTGGTTTTCTGTTCCTGTGTTAGTTTGCTGAGAATAATGGCTTCCAGCTCCATCCATGTCTCTGCAAAGGACATGATCTCATTGCTTTTTATAGGTACATAGGATTCCACGGTGTATATGTGCCACATTTGCTTTATCCAGTCTCTCACTGATGAACATTTGGGTTGACTCCATGTCTTTGCTATTGTGAGTACTGCTGCAGTGATTATATCCATGGATGTGTCTTTAAACAGAATGATTTATATTTCTTTGGGTGTATACCAAGTAATGTGATTGCTGGGTCAAATGATATTTCTGGTTCTAGGTCTCTGAGGAATCACCACACTGTCTTCTACAATGGTTGAACTAATTTGCATTCCCACCAACAGTGTAAAACCATTCCTATCTCTCTACAACCTCACTAGCATCTGTTGTTTCTTGGCTTTGTAATAATCCCTGTTATGACTGGCATGAGATGGTATCTCACTGTGATTTTTATTTGCGTTTCTCTAATGATCAGTGATGTTGAGGTTTTCTTCGTATGTTTTTGGCCACATAAATGTTGTCTTTTGAAAAGTGTCTGTTCATGTCCTTTGCCCACTTTTTAATGGGGTTGTTTTCTTCTTGTAAATTTGTTTAAGTTCCTTATAGACTCTGGATAGTAGACCTTGGTCAGATGGATAAGTTGCAAAAATTTTCTCAGTCTGTAGATTGTGTGTTCGCTCTGATGATAGTTTATTTTGCTGTGCAAAAGCTCTTTAGTTTAATTAGATCTCATTTGTCAATTTTACTTTTGTTGCAATTGCTTTTGACATTTTTGTCGTGAAATCTTTGCCTGTGCCTATGCCCTGAATGGTATTGCCTAGATTTTCTTCTGGGGTTTTTATAGTTTGGGATTTTACATTTAAGTTTTGTTGTTGTTGTTGTAGTTTTGAGATGGAGTTTCACTCGTGGCTCAGGCTGGAGTACAATGGTGCAATCTCACCTCACTGCAACCTCTGCCTCCTGGGTTCAAGTGATTCTCCTGCCTCAGCCTCCTGAGTAGCTGGGATCACAGGCACCCACCACCACACCCAGCTAATTTTTGTATTTTTAGTAGGAACAGGAGTTCACCATGTTGGCCAGGGTGGCCTCAAACTCCTGATCTCATG